>PVKM010000528.1:0-103819 GCA_004027735.1 Carollia perspicillata | reverse complement strand
TCTATTATACAGATATTATTATGTTTCATATTGTCTTGCATTTCTCTTAATCCCTGTTCATTCTTTCTCAGCCTTTTTTTCTTTACATGCTCCTTCTGGGTGTTTTTTTCTACTTTGTCTTCTAACTCGCTGATCTGATCTTCTGCTTCATCCATCCTGCTTTTGATTCCTTCCACTGTGTTCTTCAGTTCAGCCATTGTATTCTTCATTTCCTCTTGGCCCTTGTTTATGTTTTCTATTTCCTTTTTCATGTTGGTATAGTTTGCAGTGAACACATTGTAGTTCTCCTGTAGCTTCTGGTAGTTTATTGTCATCTCATGGAACTTCCTGATAACCAGTTCTTTGCATTCAATATCTGATAGCTGACTTGCTTCCATTTTGTTTAGCACTGTTTCTGAGGCTTCCTCCTTTCCTTTTATTTTCTGATTGTTTGTTTGTCTTCTCATTGTTTGTGAGACTCTTGATAGTTTCTGCTTCTTAAAAGGATTTGTTCTGGTTCCCAGGGTTAATGGTGTGAACTGCTGTGGTAGAATGCCCATGAAATTCAGTGGTGAAGTCTCCTTAAGGTATCCTGGTTTTCACTGCTTCCACCTACTCTTTTATTTGTTTTTTTTTTTTGTGCTCATTTGGAGGGGGAGGCAAAATTGTTTAAGACAGCAGGGAAATATTCTATGATATTACAGTAGCAGCCAGTATAAGAGGTAGGATATTTTTTGGCTATGTGTAGTGTTAACCGTGTTCTTCAACCCAAGTGGCCATTTTTAAGAAAGGATGAGAAGAAGATAAGACTCTTGTTGGGAAGGGAAGGGTTGTGAGTTGGATCTAGAAATAGTGAAGTTGTGGGAGGTCAGATTCTGGGATAAGGTGAGAGTAAAGGGTAGTATATAGGTGTAACGCGTGAGAGAATAGTGTTAACCTCCCTAATAATAGAGTTCAGGAGACTGTGATGTGGGCTTGTATCTGGGGAGGGTGCTTTGAAGTGTTTACACTTATGTGGAACAGCAGTTATTTACAATAATATTACAGCAACATTCATATGCCAGAATGTATGTGATCTGAATAACCTGAACAGGGGGTATAGGACTTTGAGTAGTGTGCTGATGGAACACAATTCATGTGAAGGACAGTAAATTAGCAATACAATATAGAAGAGACAGCAGGGGAAATCTGTCCAATGGTACTATATACCCTGCCAAGTAAAGAAGACTATCCAGAAAGAAGGGGAATACAAAAATACTATTGAGATAAAAGATGTAGGAATAATGAAAAAAGGAGAAAATAATAATAATCCAAATATGCAGCAACTTGCAATTTCCTTGCAATAATCGAGTGAAATTTGTCTCACTGTCTCAGCTGGTGGGTTACCCCCTGTTTGAGTCCACTTCATGTCCTTTCACAGTTCCAAGTTTTTCTCTCACTTGTGGGTATTAAAAAAAATAGCAGGAGAAGTAAGAAAGGAGAGATAAAATTCAAAATAAAGTGTGCAGTACTAAATCAGGAAAGAAGGGAAGAGAGGAAAAAGCAATTGGATAATAAAACAGTAGTGAAAATTTTTAAAATAATAATAACAAAAATATTACTTAAAAGTAGCATTTAAAAAACAAACAAACAAAAACAAAACACACACACACACACACACACACACACACACACACACACACACACACACTTCTTATTGGTTTCAAACTGGCCAAACTGGTTTTTTTGGTCTTGTGGGCTATAGAAGTTTGGGGAGTGATTGGTGTGGCATTTCTCCCTTCCTGATGTTTACTCAGCCTTTTCTTGCAAGCACTGTTCCAGCAGCTAGTCTGACTTCTTTCCCCAATATCTTCTATGTGGGAGTCCTGGTTTTCTTCAGAGGGCTTTTCCCCAGTGGTTATCACTAGACACTGGGGTGTAGGGGCACCCACTTGGCTAGGCTGCCTCCATCCAGCGAATTTGGGCCCAAAAGCTTCCCTTTCCAGTGCTACGGGGATGGAGTCACCGTGCTTTCTCTTTAACCCTGGGGTCTCTGTTCGGCTGGGCTGGGAGTCAGCTTCGGGGCTGTCACAGCAGATTCCTCAGCCCCTCTGTTTGATAAATTCCTCCTACTCAAGCCTGGCACCCCATGTAGCCCAATTCTCAAGGCAGCCTGATAACTATCAGGGTCAGTGTGCATCACAGTCTGGCTCTCAGCTCTCCCGAGCTGGCACCCACAGACTGCGTGAGTAATCATGGCCCCATGCACCTTGCCTCTTCGTCCTTATTCCCCTCTCTGGACCAGAACTCTGCTGGTGTTGCTCCAACCCTGGTCTGTCGAGGAGAGAGGGAGAGACCAGGTGACCCAGCTCTCTCCCAAGGATTTCGGCAGTCTGTGGTAGACCTAGAGCCCTCTCTGGGTGCCGGGCTTGGGGCCACAATCTCGCCCCAGTCCTCACGCTTGTCCCCGGGACCTTACTTTCCTGAAATATCCTTCTTACCATCAGGTTTCTGGTTTTTCAGTGTCCGCCACAGCTTTGTGGAGTCTTATCCTCAAATACGCTGCAGTACTGTTCTCTGTCTGCTCTGTTCTTCCATAGATTAGCCAGTATTTCCTCCTGTGTGTAGGGGGAAGTGAAATCCACTCCCTCCTACTCCGTGGCCATCTTCCCTCCTCGAAATTTCAAGGTTATTAAGATGTGATAAATCTGAGAATGCAATAAAATATTGATAAGATGTGACAATTATTGGTCATCCTAATTCTCCACAGTAACTCAAAACCCAACTGTAATCTTCATTATATGTCAATGTTTGAAAGATTTATACAAAAATTGTATTGATAAAGAGACACAGAAAGACCTATGTAACAAACATACCATTTTCTATGCTTAGTATTTAGTAGGAGATATTTCTCTGTCGAATATTGTTTAAAGTTCATGCACATATCATTAGTTCACAAGAATTCTATGGAAGTCAAGGAACATTTTGCAACAAGTTGATCGTTTTTTTCTAGAAAATATACCTAATTTATAAGAATAACATTAAACCATTAGCTAACATGATATATCTGAATACTGAAGTCATGTCATAGCTGAATTATATTATATAATGTAATTATATAATATACAATATATTAAATAATAAGTTTAATTGTAATATATTTATGAATAAAATTATTAATTTATTGATAAATGTATTTGTTAATTTAATTGTATTCAATATATGATATTTACTATATAATGTATGTTTGGAATAATGCATATATATATATTCTCATATTAATTCCCTATCTCTAGCAAACCTTGACTAATACAACTATATACCACTTATATCCAACATATTTTGTAGTGGACAAAACAGGACTTGTATTAAGACAGATGAATTATTTATTTATTTTTATTGTTCAAGTATAGTTGTCTCCATTTTCACCCACAATGCCTCCACAACCCACCAATCCCAATCTCCCACCCTCTAACCTACCATCTTTGGCTTCCCCCACATGTCCTATATACATGTTCCTTTATAGCCATTCCCCTATTTTACCAAATTATCATTGTCCCAAATTTCCATATAAACATATTCTGGGTGTTTCTGTAAGGGTGTGTTTTTATGAAAGTAACACTTAAAATTGGTAGATGGAGTAAAGCAGATTGCTGCCCTAATGGTGGGCCTCTGAAAATCAGTTGAAAGCCTAAATGGAATAAAAAAAAGGTCACTCTTCACTGAGTATAAGAGAATCCCTCTTGTCTGACTGCCTTCAAGCTAAGACATCAGTTTTTCCTGCTTTCTGGAGTTGAACTAAAACACTGATTCTTCCTAGGTGGCAAGCCTGGTAGCTTCCAGACTGGGACTACACCATTGGTTCTTCTGGGTCTCCAGCTTACTGGTTCACTCTGAAGATCTTGGAACTTAACATATTGCAACTTAAAGGTTATCTAAAAATGTGGGCTGATTTTTTATTTAAAAAAACATTGTCAATCTCAGTAGATAGCAGTGTGAGTGAATGCACATAGGTGTGTGTATATATACTGATATGACAACATCATCAAAATTATTCACAAAATTATTCAGAGGAATTGGGGAACATCTAAACCTTGAGGAAGGAGACAAGATCACTCCATAAAGGAATCTGGGGTTCAGAATGGTAAGTCAGGATGGTATTTAAGCTACCAAACAAGAAGTCTTGACTATTATAAGGCAAGCTAAATGGATGTAAACTTTTCAGGAATTTTGAAGACAGGTAGTGTACTTATAGTGTACAGAAAGGAAAGGCTAAGAAGGACCAGAGAAAGAGGTTCATGATCCTAAACAAACTATTGTTCCAAGTGTGGTCAGACGTTTTTTGGATAAAGAGCTATAAATACTCAGATAACCTACATGGGAGATCTTTCCCAGGAGGCCTCAAATTTTGAATCAGTCCTCTGAAGAGATGCTTCAGAGAATATTGGGAAGTGGCCCATCACCTAAAGGTTGAGTACCAGGACTCTAGGGAGTACAGTTCTGTGACTACAGCCACCATTACCAATGCTACAACAAATGTTGTCTATATTGCACATTGCTCTACTCATAAAGGTGCCATTCATATATCAATCTATGTGAATGATGCCTTCCTGAGTAGGGCACTGAACACAACCTATCTGGAGGTGGCAAACCTGACCTTCTCAACAAAGTAATATAAAGCCCTGAAGAACCAGAAGATGAGGCTTTTCCTGGGACTCTTTTTCACTAGGTTTTAGAATTCTCTCTAAAATGTACAATGACTTGAACCAGCATTGAGTGGGCGGTTCCAAGTTTCACAAAATGACACTTGTGTGAAGATAACCAATATACTCCATGCCAAGGCCAAAACCAATGTTGTACCTGTTGTGCATTACCTCACTCTAAGATATACCAATCATAATGTTAGCCACATGAATAGCACATCCTAAAGTGGAGCACTGCACACAGAATAGCTGAAGATGGTGATCCTGCCCAAACCCCAACAACTCTCCATCACTATGCTGGTTCAATTGACATGCCAACACTCTCAGTCAGTGAGGAATTATCAGAATATACCCAAAAGGCCTAGAAAGCAATAGCTATGTTCCTCCACTCTTTTTTTCCTTTTTCTAAGTGTCTACCCCTCAGATTTGGGAACTGAGTGAAAATAAGCCTTTCTCCTTTCCTTTTCCCTCTTGCTCTTGAACTTAGAATATGTGCTTATATTACTCTGCTTGTTTTCATTTTAATATAGTTGGAACATGAAAAACTACTTTTACATTTCCCCCAGATCAGTTATTTTCTGAAAGTTATTTTTTCCATTACCATTTAGTCCTTTTATACTCCCACACTGTTGCCCATGTCCATGAGTCCTTTTTCCTTATTGCTCAATTCTTCCACCTCCTAACCTCCCTGCTCCCATTGCTGTCATCACTGAGTCTATCTCTATTTTGCTTGTTAGCTCAGTTTGCTCATTAGATTCCACATATAAGTGAAATCATATGGTATTTGTCTTTCTCTGACTGGCTCATTTCACTTAGCATAATGTTCTCTAGGTCCACTCATACTAGTTGAAAGGAACACACAACTCACTCATCATATCTAGACATTGCATACTTGATAGAGCTCAGTTGGAACAGTGTTGGACAGAATTATCTTTGTCTTCGCACCTTGGCTCTTCCTCATACGACCACATGGGCTATGGCTTGGCATTCCCTAGTCAGAGACAAAGGTCTGTAGCAACAGAAGAAGCATCAACATTATAGACTTGAAAGCCAAATACAGACAAATCACCACCTGCAAACAAAAATGCAAGTAATAAAACAAACCAAAAGATAATACATGCAAAGAAGTGCAGTGAAAACAATAAAATATTTAAAACACTACTGAACTTCTAAATAACACATGTTTTAAAAGATGCAAAAAATATGACAATTTTCTATACAAAAAAAACATAAAAAGCAAACCTGAAAACAGAAATAAGCAAATAAAACAATAAATATAATAATGCAGAAACCAAATTTTAATGAAAAACTCATACACAAAAACAAAACAAGAATGAATTCTCTCAATAGAAACCTTAAAAATCCCTTGAGTGTGCCTTCACACACAAAAATAAAATGTCCCAAACCATACACACTAAAAATCACTTAACTTCTCAATAAACACAAACAAAACTTAACAACAAACTTCAAAGGAGTCCCTGTTGCAACCTAGCACAGATGACACTTTAATGCTCACTCTACTGTAAGGGCTGTGGGTTAAAAGTTAGACCTCAGAATTCAGCAAGAGAACTGGCATAAAAACAGGCTCATACATCAAAATAACAGAACAGAAATCCCATAAATAAACCAATATGTACAGTTAACAAACCCCTGACAGTAGTGTGAAGAATGCACAATGGAGAAAGGGTAATTTCAAAAAAAGGTTCTGGGAAAACTTTATATTCATGTGCAAAAGAATGAAATTGGATGCATACCTTAGACCACTTTCAAAAGTAAAAATGGATAAAAACTTCAACATAAGACTTCAAACCATAAAACTCTCAAGGTTGGGGGGGAAACATAAGGAAAATCTCCTTGGCATTGGTCTTGGCAATGATTTTTTGGCTAAGACACCAAAAGTTCAGGCAACAAAAGTTCAGATAAGTGGGACTACATCAAACTAAAAAACTTCTACACAGCATAGGAAAAATACATTGAAAAAGCAACTTATTGAATGAGAGAAAACACATGTAAACCACATACATATCTATAAAGGATTAATATCACTAACATATAAGGAAGTCAAACAATCCAATAGGAAAAAAAGAGCAAATAGGTAAAGGATCTGATTAGACATTCTTTCCAAAGAAGGCATACTAATGGCCAAGAGGTACATCATCAGTAAATGCTAATCAACATCTCAGTGATATATAACCTCACACCTGTTAGAATGACTACTGCCAAAAAGACATTAAATAAGTGTGTCAAGTATATGAAGAAAATGAAACTCTTTTGCACTGTTGTTTGGAAAGTAAATTGCTGCACGCACTATGAAAAACAGTATGGAATTTCTTCAAGAAATGAAAAATAGAACTATCTTATATTCAGCAATTCCACCTCTAGGTTTTTTCCACAGGAAATAAAAACCCTAACTCAAAAAAATTCCTGCACCCCTGTGGTCATTGCAGAATTATTTACAATAGCCGAAACATGGAAGCCACCTAAGCATTATTAAGTGAATAAATTGATATAGTAATATAGTATATAATACAATAGAACATTATTCAGTCATAAAAGGAAATCTTGCCATTTGCAACAGCATGGAAATAAAAACCCTAACTCAAAAAAATTCCTGCACCCCTGTGGTCATTGCAGAATTATTTACAATACCCGAAACATGGAAGCCACCTAAGCATTATTAAGTGAATAAATGGATATAATAATATAGTATATAATACAATAGAACATTATTCAGTCATAAAAGGAAATCTTGCCATTTGCAACAGCATGTATATATCTGAGAGCATGATGCTAAGTTAATTAAATCAGTCAGTCCCTCTCCAATTTTGGAAGTTTTGATAAGGTTCAGATTTTTTAGATGTGTTATGGCATGGGTGTCAAACTTGTTTTCACTGGGAGCCACATCAGTCTTGTTGTTGCCTTCAAGGAGCCAAATGTAATTTTAGGACTGTATAAACATAACTACTCCTTAACAGTTAAGCAAGAACTAGGCACTGCTGCCAGGTAGAAACAAGGTGCTGGTCCAGATAAAACAAGGTGGAGGGCCAGATTCGGCCCACAGGCCTTGTGTTTCCCACCTGTGTGTTATGTTATCTTATCCATAAATGCAGAGAACTGTAACTGAACGACAATAAAATAATTTTTTTAAAAAGAAAGAAAAAAGAAAGCCCTGGCTAGTGTAGCTCAGTGGATTGAGCACGGGTTCGATTCCCAGTCAGGGCAAATACCTGGGTTGCAGGCCAGTTCCCCAATGGGGACCATGTGAGAGGCAACCACACATTCATGTTTCTCTACCTCTCTTTCTCCTTCCCTTCCCCTCTCTCTAAAAATTAAAAAAAGGAAATAAAATTAAAAAAAGAAAAGAAAAAAAGAACAAACTGAAAAATTGGGCCTCATCCAAATAAATTACTTCTGCTCTTTTGAAGATAATGTTGACAAAAATTAAAAGAAACCCCAAATGGTAGAAAAAGGCAGAAAATATTTACAAATAACATATCTGATAAAGGATTTATTCAGAATTTGTAAAGAACTCACAATACTCATTATTAAAAAATCAAACACAGTTAAAAGTGGGAAAAGGTTTGAATAGGCACTTCACCAAAAGAGATATAGGGATAGGGATTACTCACATAAGAAGATGTTCTCTGTCATTAGCAAAAAGGGAAATGTGAATTAAAACCACAATAAAACAACACAGCTATTTAAAGAACTAAAATTAAAAAGGCAGGCAATAAAAAGTACCAGCAAAGATGCAGAGCAACCAGAACTCTCATAAACAGGTAGATGTAATGTAAAAAGGTAAAATCACTTTGGAAAGCACTTGTTAGTTTCTTTTAAAAAGTAGACATATGCCCATTGTATTTTCCAAAGAAATTAAATAATTTCTCACACAGATATTCTACACCAAGGCTCATAGCTGTTTTATTTATATTAGTCAAGGGCAAAATCACTGTAACTGTATACAAATGGTCATTTTCAGATGGGCATTTGTAATCATTTAAAAAATTGTGGGATATCCATGCAATGGAGTAATATTCAGCCATAAAAATAAATGAACATTTGATTCATATAACAATATAGATGAATTTCAAAATAATTATGTTGAGTGAAGTAAACTAGACAAAAAGTACATGCTTTATAATTTCATTTTGATAAAAATTTGGAAAATAAAATCTAATTTCTAATGACTCAAAGCAGATCAGTGGTTGCCTGGGAATGTGGTGTATGGTAAGGGAGTGGGGAACAATGGGGGATCATAATGGGCAGGAGAAGTATTTTGGAAATGATGGATAATGTTGCCGATTTTGATTTTGGAATTGATTTCATGGGTACATAAATATGCTAGAAAGTAATAAATTGTAGAGTTTATTTAATTTTAAAGTTTATTTTCAATTACAGTTTATATTCAATATTATCTTGTTTTTAGTTTCAGGTGTAAAGCATAGTGGTTGGACAATCATTTACAAGTGGCTTATCTAATAATTGCCGTACCCTCATGGAACCCTACAGAGTTATTACAATATTTCTGAATACATTCCCTATGCTTTACTTACATCCTTATGACTATTTTGTAACTACCAATGCATACTTCTTAATCCCTTCCCTTTTTTCACCCACACCCCAACCCCTCCCCTTTGTCAACCATCACTTTGTTCTCTGTATCTATGAGTCTGTTTCTATTCTGTTAGATCCTTTATTTTGCTCTTTAGATTTCAATATAAATGAAATTACATGGTATTTCTCTTTCTCTGTCTGACTTATTTCACTTAATATAATACACCCTTGAGGTCCATTTGGATTGTCACAAATGGGAAGATTTCATTCTTTTTTATAGTCAAATAGTATTCCATTGTATATATAGCATTACTTTTTTTTATCCACTTGTATATTGAAGGGCACTTCAATTGCTTCCATATTTTGGCTATTGTAAATAATGCTGCAATGAACATAGGGGTACACATAGTCTTTTGAATTAGTGTTTTGGGGTTTTTCAGGTATATATCAAGAAGTGGAATCACTGGGTCAAAAGGCAGTTCCATTTTTTTTTTTAAGGAAACTCTATACTGTTCTCCATAGTTGATGCACCAATCTGCCCTCCCACCAACAGTGCATGAGGGTTCCCTTTTTTTCACATCCTCATCAGCACTTGTTGTTTGTGGATTTAGTGATGATAGCCATTCTGGCAGGTATGATAGGATATATCCTTGTGATTTTAATATGCATTTTTCTAATGATTAGTGACCTGGAGTAACTTTTAATATGTCTATTGGCCATCTCAATGACTTCTTTGGTTTGTTCAGATCCTCCTTCCTCTTTTTAATTGACTTGTTTGTTTTTTTTAATTTTTTTGGTATTGAGTTGCATGAATTCCTTATATATTTTTATGTTAATCTCTTCTCTCTCTTTGAAATAGAAAACAAGCTGACAGTAACCAGAGGGGAGAGGGGAGGGAATGTCAGGGGAAAAGGGGAAGGATTACAATAACAAGTATAAAGGATACATAGACAAAAACTAAGGGGGGTGGAAATGGGAGGGAGGTGGGGAGCACTGCGGGGGGTGGACTGGGATGGTAGCAAAAGACAGAAAACTGTACCTGAACAACAATTAAAATAAAAATTAATAGCCCTGGCTGGTGTAGCTCAGTAGACTGAGTGCGGGCTTGTGAACCAAAGGATCATGCTTTGATTCCCAGTCAGGGCACATGCCCGGGTTTCAGGCCAGTTCCCAGTAGGGGACACACAGGAGGCAACCATACATTGATATTTCTCTCCCTCTTTCCTTCCCTTCCCCTCTAAAGATAAATAAATAAAGTCTTTAAAAAATAAATAAATAATTCTCTTCTCTCATTCAGCGGATTGTCTTTTCAATAATAAATCATAGACTTTAAAGTATATCTTAATAATGCCTTATAAATATAAATATAAAAAACTGGTAGAGTCAAAAATAAAATAAAGTCACTGGCTAAAATAAAGCTATCCCGTAATAAAAAAAAATCTTCAAATAACACATAGTCATACACACACACACAAATAAACTAAAAATATAAAACAAACAATGCAAGTAATCCATCTCTAACTAAACAGTTTATACCACAGTGTCCCACAAGTTTTATAAACAACAAAAAAATCAATTAGAACAACAGGTACGGATAAATCAATTATAAAACAAAACCAATAATATATTTTTAAAGACCCTACCAATACTTTTCTGCATAAACCCAGGCCAATAAACAGGATTAAAAAAATAAATAAAACTACAACAAAGTCCAAACAAACATAATACATGAATATGTCAATACAAAAATATACTGCAAATTCTAAACCACACAGTAATAAACAGGCACTGAGACAAATCATACAAAAGCCAAACAAACTCTCACAACGTGCATAAACTAAAACCCAAATACAATAAACATCTAAATATCTACAAGACAAACCTTTAAAAGGCCCACATAAATATCAAAGGGAAAAAACTGAATATTCACCAGCCATAAATCATACAATTTTTTAAAAAAACAGAAAAAACTGCACACACAAACACACACAGAGACACACAACCAAAACTAAAACTCAAAAGTACCTGTCAGAACAAATCAAACAAAACACATATATAAAAAACAAATCAGAATCAAGCAAAGATAACCATTTTTAAATCAAAAACAAATAATTAAAAAAATACAGTTTCAGAGAAGATGGTGGCCAAGTAGGTGGAAACTGAGTCCCCTTGCTTTAGCCCCCTAACTCAGATTCTAAGCTGATCTTTCAAGTAATAAATCAATGGAATATTAATTGGTATGAAGTTTGGAAGCTAAGGAGTACAGAAGACACTTCACCTTGGGCAATAATGAGATTTTATAAGTGGAAGAGAAAATCCCTCACAGAACCCACAGACCCAGGCCAGGAGTGACTTGAGAGAATATATGAAGTCAGGGAGATCCAGACTACACACAGAGAGTGAGCAGCACATCCATAGCTGCAGCCCCAAATCCTGACAGGGAAAATGCCAGAGAGAGAGAAGGACTCTATCTCCCAAAAGCATCAGGGGCTGCACCTGGGTCAGAGGGAGGCTGGCTGATGCCAGTTGTGAACCTGAGAGACTTTTAGCTTTTAGGGGATGTGGCATGCATAAAAAACTGGACAGTAACTCAGTATTACAATGGATGAGCCACAAAGATAGTTTTTTTCACTTCTTTCTTAAAATGTTTATTTATTTTTTATTGTTGTTCAAGTACAGTTGTCTGCATTTCCCCTCCACCACTTCCCACCAAGCACAGCCATCCCCACCTCCCTTCCCTGATCCCACTCCCCTTGGTTTTGTCTATGTATCCTTTATAGTTGTTCCTGAAAACCCATCCCCCTTTTCACCTTTAAGTGAAACCTAATCAATAAAACAAAGAATCAAGCAAAACATAACCAGAGACATTGAAATTAAGAGCAAACTGACAGTAACCAAAGGGCAGGTGAGAGGGGATACTAGGCAGAGAAACTTTTTAAAAGGGGAGCTGAAGCATTCTGGGCAGGGACCTTGTGGGAAGCTACAAGCAAAGGGACAAGATTGAAAGCACAGTTTGTTCCCACTGAATACAGCTGGAGAGGGAAATCAGAAAGTTGCAGAGCAAAGGGATTTCTGGGCCGCAGTCCAGCACAACAATTATGTCAAGGGCTATGCAAAACAGTGTTCAGGACTGGGTCTTCTACTACAAGGGCAGTGGGCTGGAAATTAGATGAGCAAAAGTTGAGCATCAGAGATTATTTATAGTCAGGCAGAGCCCCCTTCTCAGTCACAGTTCAAACCTCTGAGAAGGGAAGGATGTGCACAGCCTCCTCATCCTGTCAGACTGCAATCACTGTATTCATCTGGAAAGCTCTGCAGAACAGACAGGACAGGCTCAAGAATTTCCTGCATGGTGTATATCCATTGAAGAGAAATAGGAAGAGGAATGCCAAAAGGGCTCATTTTGTACTTCTCTTGGGGAGATAAAATACACTGGAGCCCTATTCCACTGAGGTGAGCAAGTTGGGGAGATAAAAGAAATTGGAGCAGAAGGGGGAATCAGGGCCTCACCAAGATTCGGTTCACATACAGAGCTGCCATCAGCACCAAGCAGGAAAGAGCTGACCCTCTTACACAGATTGTCCTGTTCCTTGAAATGAACAGCTAGTTTATCAGGACCTATACTTTATTGGGAATAGGCTGGGACAGACCAAGATGGATAGAATAGGGGCACGGGAACACACCAACAGTTTTCACAGAAGACTGAACAGTTCCTCCCAAGGAAGACCCAAGGTTTGCACTCTCTTGATTACAACACAAGCACCCTCTAGAGGCAGGTGAAGGTGGTACATGCATGCTTCCAGAAGTTGAATGACCTTTCAGGGGAACTTGAGCTGATAAAAAGCCAGAGGCAGATCCATAAAGAGAAGACAGAAGGCAAACACCAAACTCTGCTGAGATGAATTCCACATTGTTCATTTTCAGAATTTGTGTTATTTTTTTGTCTTACATAGCCCTTTAACACTTGTTCTTTTTCCTCAATTATATTCCAACTAATTCACTATTTTTATCTTTTATACTTTATTCTTTTTATTTATATTTGCATATATTTTAATTTTTATTTCAAATCTCACATTGTATCCTTCCCTTGTCTTACTCCATTTTGCCTTCTTTGTTCCCTTTCTTATTTTCAATTTAAATTTTATTTTCCCCCTTTCTACACCTTGTTCCTACTTCTTACTATTCCTATTTCTTCTCCTTCTATCCTCCTAAAATCATTTTTCTTTTCTTTAGTCAGCTCACATTAGATTTCCATTTTTTGTATTATTCTTATTTTCTTTCCACCTTTATTAATCATTACTTGTTTGGAATGGATATTGTGATTATTGGTGTTTTTCTTCCATTTTATTCCTATTTGTTCACTTTTTTAATTTTAAATCTGATTAGTTACTCTCCTCCCATCTTAATCCATTTTCCCTTTTTCTTAGCTTTGCTTATTTGAGCTTGCAGTTTTTTTCCTCTTTCTTAGCCTGAATTCCATTCCTTACTCTTATAATTTCTCCTCACTCTGTCCTCTCAAAGTCATTTTTCTTTACTGTAAACATCTCATATTCTTTTTTCTTTCTTATATCATTCATATTCTATTTCCACCTTTTTTAATCTTTCTTCATCTGTCATTGTTATTGACCCTACTGTCATTTTACTTTAATTTTGCTCCTATTGGTTCACTATTTTTAAAGTTTATTTCAAAACTCATATTATACTGTTCCCTTTTCTTCCTTCATTTTTCATCTCCTTTCCTTTCTTATTTTTTAAAGATTTTATTTATTTGATTTTTCAAGAGAGGGGAAGGAGAGAAACATCAGTTTGTGGTCATCTTTCACATGCCTCTACTGGGGACCTGGCTTGTAACCCAGGCATGTATCCTTACTGGGGATCGAACTGGTGACCCCTTGGTTCACAAGCCAGCACTCAGTCCACTGAGCCACACCAGCCACAGCTCTTTTCCCTTTTAAAATTATATTTAAAATTTTATTTTCTCCCTTTCTTGGTATTGTTTCTAATCCCTACTCTTATTGTTCATCTTCCATCTTTCCTGTCAAAAACATTTTTCTCTCCTTTAGTCATCTTGTATTCTTTTCTCATATCTTAATAATATTCTTAATCTTTCCCCACATTTATTAATCTTTGCTCCTTTGCTGTTAATATTGCTGATGTGTAAGGTCGGTATTTTTGTTGCTGTGTAATTTTCTGGTAAGTTTTGCTTTGCTCTGCCAGCATCTGTATAACAGCATACAAGACATGGCAGGGTTTGTTACTTCTCTTCAGCCAGCCGAAGAGGAGAAGCCACCAATGAATGAGTCACTAATAATCAAAGCCCATGTACAACAAGAAATCCCACTTAAACTGAATAAAGGGCATTCCCCAGAGAATTCATATCAGCAGATAAAAGAGACTGCACCACGGAGTCCCACAGAAGGCTCACTCACAAAAACAGGCTGTCAAAGCCTGAGCAATCTGAGATACAGAAGCAAACAAAAAGAGTCATCTAAACTGGTAAGTCAAAGAAGCAATCCCCAATTGAAAGTAGGGGAAGGATCTTCAGAGAAAGAAGAGCTAAATGAAATCAAATCAAGCAATTTATCAGACACAGATTTCAAAATAATAGTTATAAGGATGCTCAAGACATTCTATGAGAACTACAATGAACTATATGGTAGGTACAAGGAACTTAGTGGGAACCACAGCATTATGAAAAAAAGACATAGAAACTATGACTAAGAACAAGGAGGAAATGATGACTACAGTATCTGAAATGAAGAATGCACTAGAAGGAATTAAAGACAGGCTAGATAAAGTAGAAGCAGAAAACCAAATCAGCAAATTTGAAGACAAAGTTTAAAAAAATGTCAGAGCAACAAAATGAAATAAGCCTCGAAAAGAGTGAGAATGGTTTAAAGGAGCTTCAGGACAACATGAGATGTAATAACATTTGCATCATAAGAATACCAGACAGAGAAGAAAAGGAGCAAGGGGTAGAAAACTGGCTTGAAAAAAAAATCACAAAAATTTCCTAAGTTGGTGAGGGGAAAAGTCATGTAAGTTGAAGAAGCACAGAAGGTTTCCATCAAGATGAATTTAAAGAAACTCACTCCAAGACACTAATTAAAATGGCAAAATTAACCTGGCAGGCATGGTTCAGTGGATTGAGTGCCAGCCTGTGAATGAAAGGTTGCTGGTTCAATTCCCAGTTAGGACACATACCTGGGTTGCAGACCAGGTCCCCAGTAGTGGGTGTGTGAGAAACACACATAGATATTTCTCTTTTTCTCTCCCTCCATTCCCCTCTGCCTAAAAAATAAAATAAAATAATTTTTAAATGGCAAAATTTAAAAACAAAGAGAATCTTAAATGTAGCAAGGGAGAAACATCTAGTAATATACAAAGGAGAGTTGATAAGGCTATCAGCTAAATTCTCAACAATAATACTACAAGCCAGAAGGGATGAGTAATGAAAAGCAAGGGCCTACAACAAAGACTACTCTGTCTGGCAAACTTCTCATTTAAAATTTAAGGTGAAATAAAGAGCTTCCCAGAAAAAATAAATAAATAAAAGAGTACATTACCACCCAGCCAGCACTGCAAGGAATACTAAAGGGTCTGCTTTAAGAAGAAAAAATAGGGAGAGAGAGAGCGTGGAGCACAGGTGCAAAGAGAAAAAAAATGGCAATGAAGGAGTACCTATTAATAATGACCTTAAACATAAATGGATTAAATGTTCCAATCAAAAGGCACAGTGTATCCGCAGCTGGTATAGCTCAGTGGATTGAGTGCTGGCCTGTGAACTGAAGGGTTGCGGGTGCAATTCCCAGTCTAGTACACATGCCTGGTTGTGGGCCAGGTCCCCAGTAAGGGGATCTTTGCTCTTGCAAGAGGTAAGCACACATTGATGTTTCTCTTCTTCTCTTTCCCCCTCCCTTCTGCCCTCTATAAACAAACAAACAAACAAATAAATAAAAATGTTTTTAAAAAGGCACAGGATAACGGAGTAAACAAGAAAGCATGATCTGCATACATGCTGTCTACAAAAGACCCATTTCTGATCAAAAGTTCTATTCAGGTTAAAAGTGAAGGGATGGAAAAAATATTTCATGGAAATGGACATAAAAAATCAAGGTAGCAATACTTATATCAGATAAAATAGGCTTCAAAACAGTGGCCATAAAAAGGGACAAACAAGGTCACTACATAATGCTTAAGGGAGTGTTCCAACAAGAGGATGTAACCCTTGTAAACATATGTGCACCCACCATAGGGGCGACTAAATATATAAGGGAATTTTGGAGGATTAAAATGAAGATGTCCACAGCAACACACTCACAGTAGAAGATTTTAACACGCTATTGTGAACAATTAATATATCTTCCAAGCAAAGATTCAATACTGTATTGAGACATTGAACAACACTCTAGATTAAATGGACTTCATTGACATATACAGAACCTTTCACTTGAAAGAAACAAAATATACATTATTTTCAAATGTACATGGAACCTTTTTAAAGATAGATGACATGACAGGAAACAAAACAAGCCTCAACATACTCAAGAAAATTGCAATCATTTCAAGCATTTTCTCATATCACAATGGCTAGAAACTGGAAACCAACCCCAAGGAAAAAACTAAAAAAACATTCAAAATCATGGAGACTGAATAACATGCTATTAAATAATTAATGTCTTAACAATTGAGACCAAGGAAGAAATCAAAAAGTTTCTGGAAAAAAATGAAAATGAACACATGACACCCCCAAACCCACGAGACACAACAAAGGCAGTCCTCAGTCCTCAGAAGGGAAGTTCATAGTGATACAGGTTTACCTAAACAAGATAGAAAATATCTCAAAAAAAAAAATGAAACAACACCTAACCCTACATATATATAAAAAAAAAATAGAGAAACAACAACAAGGGAAGCCCAGAGTGAATAGAAGAAAGGAACAAAATCAATATCAGAGCAGGATTAAATGATACATAGACTGAAAGAAAAATTCAAAGGACTGAAAAATTCAGAATGTTGTTCTTTGAAAGGACAAACAAAATAGACAAGCCCTTAACCAGACTTGTCGAGAAAAAAAGAGAGAGGATCCAAATAAATAAAATCAGGAATGAAAGAGGAGAGATTACAACCAATTTTACAGAAATACAAAGGACTGTAACAAATTACCAATAATAACTATATACCAAGTGATTTGATAATTTTGTTGGGAACTGCCCTACCTGGTTTCAAGAGCTGTAAATCCCCCATGGCTAAGGCTGAGTGAGCGAGCTTCATACCATAAGCCACTAAGGAGACAGAGCTTATCTCCCTGGAAGGAGTACTGCTTCTGCTCCTTTTTTCATAACTGGCCTCCAATGCTTGATCAGTTAGCCTGTGATGGGTATAATCCCCCAAGGGGGGAATGACCTAAGACAGGCATGATCATGTGGAGGCCCCAGGGAAGGACTTGGGGGGCTATGGAGAAAAGGGGTGCTGGACCCTTGCCCTTTGGCTTTGATGCAGCCTGACTCCCCTGAGTCCTCAAGAAGTCTCTGATAATTCTTTGGCTACCTTTCCTCCTCTGCCTGACTTAAGCTTGAAATGATGATGCGGGGGGCGGTAAAGCCCTGTGCTGGAAAGGGCAGGCTCCCCAGTTGATCAGGCCTGAGAAAGGATACGTAAATTCCTGTGAGGCCTGCTTTGCTAAGAATGTTTTTAGTTAAACGATAAAGACCAGAGCAAGAAACAAGTTTACTTTCCAAAGTTTTATAGCCTTTTAGCTGACAGACGCTGACTCAGAATAAACCCTGATAAGTTCTTTGTATGTTGTCTCTCGCTTGAGAATGATTACTAAGTTGTACCTGAATTCCTGCACAAGAAACCCAATAAAACCACTGTCCAGGCAAGGGTCAGCACACTCTCCCCTTGAGAGGGTGGCCAAGGCCGCTCTGAGGAGCTCCCCCCTTGCAGGAGTAGCTGTGCCATCCCTTTTTCCTCCACAGAACTCTGTAGTCCATGTAAATTTGTCTCATGTCTCATCCATAAAGCCTCGGGCACTGTGATCCAGTGCCTGCATCAAACTGTGGGAAATCGTATAAATTTCTAGAAACATATAAGCCTCCAAAGCTGAATCAAGAAAAATGAGAAAGCCTGAATAGGCCTACAACAATTAAATCAAAGTAGTGATCAAAAACTCCTGATACACAAAACCCCTGGATCAGATGTCTTCCCTTGGGAATTTTACCAAATATCTAGTAAAGAGTTAACTGCAATCATTCTCAAACTATTCCAAAAAATTCAAGAAGAGGAAAGATTCTCAAACTCCTTTTATGAGGCCAGTATTATCCTAATTCCAAAAACCAGGTAAAGGCACAACAAAGAAAGAAAACAACAGGCCAACAATGCTGATGAACATAGATGCTAAAATCCACAACAAAACAGTGGCAAACAGGATCCAGCAATACATCAAAAAGATCTTAGACCATGTTCAACTGGGATTCATCCAAAGGATTCAAGGATGGTATAATATTCACAAATAAATGTAATGCAATACATTTAAAAATGAAAGACAAAATCACATTATCATATAAATAGATGCTGAAAAAGCATTTTATAAAGCACAGCAGGTATTTATGATAAAAATTCTCAGCAAAGTGGGAACAGAGGAAGCATGCTTCAACATAATAAAGTTCACATATCAGAAACCTACAGCTAACATCATACTCAACAGGCAAAAATTAAAAGCTTTCCTCTTAAGATCAGACACAAGTCAAGAGTGTTTGCTTTCACCAGTCTTATTCAACATAGTACTGGAAATCTATCCACAGTAATAAGACAAGGAAAAGATGGTGAAGGGGAGTGCTGGGGAGAAAATGGAGACAACTGTATTTGAATAACAATTATAAATGAAGGAATGAATGAATGAAATAATTAAGAAAAAGTCATCAAAATTGTAAAGGAGGAAGTAAAACTGTCATTATTTGCAGATGACTTGATAGTTTGTGTAGAAAAACCTATAGTTTCCCCCAAAATACTACTCAACCTAGTAAGTGAATTCAGCAACATAGTGGGATACAAAGGTAATATTGAAAATGTGATGGCATTCTTAAACACCAGCAATAAGTTATCAGGAAGAGAAAGTATGAAAAAAAACCATTTACTATATCAATAAGAAAAATAAAGTACATAGGAACAAATTGAAAGGAATATGTAAAAGACCTCCATTCAGAAAGACCTATACAACACTGAAGAAAAAATTGATGAAGATACAAGTAAATGGAAGCATACACCGTGTTCATTTATTGCAAGAATTAACTTCATTAAAATCTGCATACTAACCAAAGCATTATATAGTATATGCAATTCCTATTAAGATACCAGTGGCATACTACACAGATCTAGAGAAAATTTTCCAAAAGTTCATATAGAACCAAAAAAAGAGCCTGAATAGCCTTTGCAATCCAGAGAAAGAAAAAAGTTGGAAGGGTTACAATACACAGTATCAAAAGATACTACAAAGGCACTGTAATCAAAACAGTCTTATACTAGCATAAGAAAAAACAAATAGATCAATTGAACAGAATTGAGAGCCCAGAAATAAACCCATGTCTCTTGCTTAATTAATATTTGACAACAGGAGCACAAACATACAATGGAGTAAAAGCAGTTTCTTCAATAATGGTATTGGGAGAACTTGATTGGTACATGCTAAAAAATAAAAAGAAAAAAGAAACTATACTACCAACTTACACCATAGGCTAGAATAAACTCAAAATGGATAAAGGACTTAAATATAAGCCCTGACACCATAAAAGTACTAGTAGGAGACATAGACAATAATATTTCAGACATCCCATATTGCAATATTTTGGCCAACATATCTCCTAGGGCAAGGGAAATCAAGGAAAAAAAAATAAACAGCTGGGGTTGCATCAAATTAAAATGTTTCTTCATGGCTAAAGAAACCATTATCAAAATGAAAAGGGAACCAATGGTATGGTAGAACATATGTGCCTATGATACATCAGACTAGGGTTTAATCTCCAAAATATATAAAAAACTCATATACTCAACACTAGAAAGACGAACAACTCAATTACAAAATGGGCAAAGATCTGAATAGAGACTTCTCCAAGGAGGACATAGACATGGCCCATAGACATAGAAAAACATGGTAATCATAACTACCTATGAAACAGGTGTTAATTAAAACTGCAATGAAATATCTCCTCATACTTGTTGGAATGGCTATATTAATAAATCATCAAACAAGTGCGGGAGAAGATGTGGAGAAAAGGGAACCTTAGTGCATTGTTTGCAGGAATGCAGAGTGGTGCAGTCACTGTGGAAATCAGTATGCAATTTCTTCAAAAAATAAAAATGGAGCTGGCTATGTAACAGTGACTCCACTTCTGGGAATATACTCTAACAGTTCTGAAACTCCAAATCCAAAGAACTTATGCACCCTTATATTCATAGCAGTTTTATTTACAATAGTGAAGCATTGCAAACGGTACATGAGTGGATTGAAAAAATATGGTACATTCACACAACAGAATACTATGCAGCAGGAAAAAGAAGTCCTACCTCTTGGGATAACATGAATAGAACTGGAGACTATTATGGTATGTGAAATAAGCCAGCTGGTGACAGACAAATACCATGTGATCTCACTTATAAGGATAATCTAATGAACAAAATGAACTAATGAGCAAAACAGAACCAGACACATTGAAACATGGTACAGACTGATGTCTGCCAGAGGAAATGGGGGAGGGGAGAAAGGGAGATGGGAGGGGATTGTTGAATGCAGCGGAAGTGAAAGAACATGTATGAATGACATTTGGACATGGACAGTGGTGTGGGGATTGACTGTGGGAGTGAGTAGTGGGCTGGGCACATGAGAGCAAAGGTGGAAAAGTTGGGAGAATTGTAATAGAATAGAATAAACCAGAAAAATGCATTCAGCAAGCAAGTCAAAATTCTATCAAAAACAAATTCTTAAGCATAGGAGTACACAATAACAACATAAAATGTCAAGTGCTCTGAAAAATAAACAAAAATACTAATTAAAAATCAATGGCAAAAAATTTAAATACAAATACATACAGACTTTGCAAATGATTGGACAATTATAAGCAAAATAATTGCAAGAAGCAAATAATAAAAAATCAAATAATGAAACCATGTACCAAAGTTCAAATAAGTCATATTACTAACCAAAACCATTCTGAAATCTCAAACCACATTCAAACAATACATTATGTATATAATCAATCAATTCAACTAAATTATGAACACCAACACACACACTCACACATAAAGTGCCATACCTTTTCAAAAATAAGCCCATATTCAAATCTGAGAACAATTTGCAATGGCATCACTTTCTTTGCCTTGCACAAATTTGGTAGTATGAAACTTTCTATCCAAGGAAACCCATAGAGCTCATGAGAGGAGAGCAAACCTCTTTAACAGCAAATACTCACTGACTGTGTATAGGAAGTAATGTGGTAATATGGAAGATAAAATAAAGAAATATCCTTCCTCCTGGTCATAATCTAACTTCCCCCCAGGATTAGAAGTGGACTATGATACGTTACTGATTTGAGATGACAGCAAAATTCCACAAACTTCTACTTGCCTGTTCAATGTACTGATATTATGTGATTTATGGGAACTCATCTGGGAGGGAGCATTAAGATGAAGGTTCCCCATCCCCATTTCCTAGCACTGTAGTTTGTACAACCTGCTTCCCAGTTACTGCTCCCATCCTACAGATGATCTCCAGGTAAATAGTGTTATCATCCATCTTTTCTCTGTGACTCTTGTTTCCCCCCCCCCCTTTGAGAAGACCTTCAATTAAGAAGGAACAACTCAAAATGTGGAAGGAAAAGACAGTGACATCATCATTCTCAAGAGGGCTGAGATGAATAACTTCTCTTCATCTCTTCACAAAATTAAAAACAAATAAAATCCTAAATAGAATAAAAGCATGTTTATGTTGAATTAAAAAATGATATATATATAAACATATATTTTACAAATATTTAAATATGCATATATAATATTTACATACACATGCTTGGGAAGTAAATGTATAGCTTTTTCCAAGGAAGGGGGAGAATCCAAACCCTTGAGGAAACATTTGTCCTCAATCGTGAGATAGCAAATACCCAAAAGCTGTGGGTATTAAAAGAATCTTCTGAGGCAGGAGGGAATTTGAAAAACCCCACAGGAAAAAGGAAAAGCTGGAGAACTATGAGGTATGTTACTAGGAAAGAACAGTGGGATATATGAAATACTCAGGATCTGCAAACTGTAGAAGCTCTGAATACTCAAAGAGGGAGTGCCACATCCTCACCATACATTTTACACCTGTGTAGGCACACCTCCTTTGGGAAAGGATATATAAATCTCTAGAAAACCTCCATGGGTGACTTTCCCCAGGAGCTCCAATTTCCTAGGACTTGTTCCTCAAGAACTGTTTATGAGTCAAGTGAGGTAGCCCAGTAGTGGGAAGATAGTGTATGTAGCTATATACACTCACCCCACCACAGCCACCACATCTTACAATATGTGCATTATTCTACTGAAGAAAGTAACAATCATATTTTATGTTATGTGAATGACATCCCCTGGAGTAGGGCATGACACTTACCTGAAGGTGGTGGCCCTGCCCAAATACACATATATAATTTTCATCCAATGCACAACTTCTAATATGTAAATGAGCATCCTATTATTCTCTTACTGTCACTGAATGAATATTCCCTTACTTGCTGCATATTTAATGTTCTGGTTTTGAGACCTGAGAGATGAGCAGGGCTTCCTCCATTTTCTCTTCCTCATGTAACAGATAGCCTCATCAACATTTGACTTTTGATTTTCCAGTTGTTAGCATGGCATACTAAAATGGTCTTATTTCCACCAAAGCTAAAGTTTCCCCCAACATATACAACATAGCACTCTGTGTCCCTGTCTTCCCAACCCTTTCTTCAGAGTTCTGTACCTTAACCCCAAAACCACAGAAGAAGAAGGGTAAATATTCAAGGAACACAAGAGAGAAAAAGGAAGACAATTTAGGTGGTCCCAAAATTCACAGATCAGAAATCCCATTTTCTCCAGAATTTCTGTAAAGGATTTAAGCCATTTACATTGCCTGGAGAGAAGAGGGAAGATAAGATTATAGCCTAGAAGTACATGATTGTTCCCTTCCAGCCCTATATTTTCTCAACTATTTTTACATGTCCCATTCTTGTTATGATCTCTTCTAATTTATCATTTGGAGGCATAGGCCTACAGGTGTCTATTTTTCCCTTTTAAAAAGAGGCTGACAGGTGATAGAAGAAAATAGGTAAAAGAAATCTGCATACCCAAACCCAGCTCTATTTTAAGACCTAAGGAAATTAGTTAAACAAGAGTGTGTAGATAATTGTATAGTAAAATACATGATTAGCTGAATTACTTACCATGGTGAAAGGGAGGGAGATGAGGTAAGAGACATTTAATCTAGATGTCTCCAAGTACCCCAGAATTCAGGCACCTCCATTGCTGTCTGTTGATTTAAATGATTTAAGCCCAAGTTTCAAATGCACATCTACACATAAAAAAATAGAACAAACAAAAATATTGTTTAATTTCCAACCAATAAGCACATGAAAAGATGCCTCAACATTACTAATCATTAGAAAAATACAATCAAAACTACAATGTGATATCATTTAACACCCATTTGAGTGGCTATTACAAAAAAATAAGTAATAAGTATTGATGAGGAGTGTTACTCTTGATGAAGTGTTACTGTGGGAAAAATTGGAAACTTTGTGCACTGTTGGTGGAAGGCAAAATGGTAAAGCTGCTAGGAAAAAAGAACAGTATGACAGTTCTTAAAAAATAAGTAAATATCACCCTGGCTGGGTAGCTCAGTTGGTTAGAATGCCATCTTGATACACTAAAGTTGGGGGTTAGATCTCTGGTGGGGGCATATACAGAATGTATAAATATACAGAAAGCGTATACAGAATGCATAAATAAGTACAGCAACAAATTGATTTCTCTACCTGAAATTAACAATACATTAAAAATAAATAAATAAATACAACTACCATTTGTTCCAGCGATTCATCTTCTGGGTACATATCCAAAATAATTTCAAGCAGAGACTAGAAGATCCAAGATGGTTGAGGAGGAAGTAGAAGCTACACAAACCTCCTCCCAAGACCAATCTAGAATTACTAAACTGTAGAGAAATCATCCTGAATAAACAACTGAACACTAGCGGGAGTGAAGCCTTATAACCATGACAGATGGAAGAAACCACTTTACCACAATGAGACTGATAGGGAGTGTGGAGGGGACATGAAAGGGCTGGCTGGGCTCCCAGGGGTGGCAGCTGATGTTGCAGATGGATATTTCAGCACCTGGGGGGTTCCCCCTGAGAAGTGTGTAGTCTAAACCTCAAGTTGAGCTCCCCAGCCTACAGCGCTAGACCTAGAAAGGAACTCAGATAATATACAGCTGTGAAAAGCAGCACCATTTCTGTCTACCAGGGAGTGACTGCTGGAGATGCAGAGAGCCTCTTAAAGGGCCAACACACAAAATTTTTTTTGCAGCCACTTACCCTGGGCTTCAGCAGAGGGAGGGCAGAGTGGAGTAGAGATGCTTGAGGAGAGTGTGGGAATGGTGACTCTGGTGAAAGAACTGAAGGAACAGCTACCAGGATCCCTGTGTTCAGTCAGTCCCCATACTACAGAAGCCACCTTCCTCAGAAAAAGCACTCCTCTCTAAATGGCATAAGCCTGAGGGGAAGTAACAGCCCCACATGCAGAAATTACCCTGCCCCATCTTGTGGATCTTAACTCTGGCTGCTGATTGCGGCTTGAGGCTATATCACTGCTTAGTTTAGTAACTAAGGTGGCTCTCCAGAGGCTCTATGAAACTTCAGATGACCCTCCGTCCCCAGGATGCAGTGCTGATAAAAGCCTGCCTTGGTGCCCACCCTGGTACTTTCTCCACACACTGCAGATTGCTGATAGCTCCAAACACATTGACAGGGCCAGTAACAAGCAGTATCTGACAAAGGCCTACACCAGAGTTTTTGCAGATCTATTTAATTCATAGAAGCAAATACAAAGAAGCAGACAAAATGGGGAGACAAATAAATAGACCTCAAGTGAAAGAACAAGAGAATTATCCAGAATAAGAGCTAGATGATATAGAGGCAAACAATTTATCAGACAGAGAGTTTAGAGAAATGATAATAAGGATACTCAAAAGCAAGAAAAAAAGACATAAGAATGATAAAAAAAAAGGCCCTGGCTGGTGTAGCTCAGTGGATTGAGCACAGGCCTGTGAAGCAAAGGGTTGCCGGTTTGATACCCAGTCAGGGCACATGCCTGGCTTGCAGGCCAGGTCCCCAGTAGGGGACACACGAGAGGCAACCACGCATTGATGTTTCTCTCCCACTCTGTCTCCTTTCTGTCCCCTCTCTCTAAAAAATAAATAAATAAAACACTTAAAAAAAAAGAATGATAAGAAAAGTCAGAAATAAAGAATATAATATCATAAATGAGTAATACACTACAAGGTATAAACAGTAGGTTAGATGAAGCAGAGGGCTAACTCAGTGATTTGAAAGACAACCTAAAGAAAATAAACACCTGAGTTGTGGACTTACAGCCAAGATAGACACAGTGTGCTTACATAGGTAGACACATTGTGCCTCCTCGCACAACCAAAATTAAGGACAACAAAAATTTAGAAACAAACAAACAAAAAAACCAACCAGAACTGAAAGAAAATTGACCTGCATGGAAATCTGACAACCATTCGTCCAGACCGGTAAGAGGGGCAGAGTCAGCAGCCAGCAGAGAGTGGTAGTGGCAGGAAAAAGTGGTGGCTGGCTGACCACAGTCACATATTCACAGGAGAGTTCATTGGAGAGACCCACAGGGTCCTAGAACATACACAGGCCCACCCACCCAGGAGCCAGCACCAGAAGGGCCCAATTAGCTTGTGGGAAGTGGCAGAAGGGACTGAAATCATACAGAGAGCAGAGCAAGCACCCTTGTTCCCTCTCTGACCCCACCCCCACATACAGCATCACAACCCAGCAACTGGGTTGTCCCACCCTGGTGAACACCTAAGGCTCTGCCCCTCATTTGTAACAGGCATGACTGCCCCCCCCCAAAAAAAATGGCTCAAATATAAGAATAGCTCAAAGTCCCAGAGTCAATACATCTAGGCAACCAAGAGATAGCCAACCTATCAGATGCACAGTTCAAAGCACTAGTGATCAGGATGCTCACAGAATTGATTGACTTTGGTCACTAATTAGATGAAAAAAAATGAAGGCTACACTAAGTTAAATGAAGGAAAATGCACAGGGAACCTAAAGTGATGGGAAGAAAACTGGGACTTAAATCAATGGAGTAGACCAGAAGGAAGAAAAAACAACCAAACAGAAAAGAATGAAGATAAAAGAATTTGGAAAAATGAGGAGAGGCTTAGGAACCTCCAGGACATCTTGAAATGTTCCAACATCTGAATTATAGGGGTACCAAAATGGGAAGAGGAATAGCAAGAAAGGGGAAACTTATTTGAACAAATAATAAAGGAGAACTTCCCCAATCTGGCAAAGGAAATAGACTTCCAGGAAGTCCAGGAAGCTCAGAGAGTCCCAAAGAAGGTAGACCCAAGGAGGAACACACCAAGGCACACCATAATTACATTAGCTAAGATTAAAATGAAGGAGAGAACCCTAGAAGCAGCAAAAGAAAAGGAGATAATTACCTACAAAGGAGTTCCCATCAGACTGTCAGCTGATTTCTCAAAAGAGACCTTGCAGGCAAGAAGGGGCAGAAAAGAAGTATTCCAAGTGATGAAAGGCAAGGACCTACATCCAAGATTGCTCTATCCAGCAAAGCTTTCATTTAGAATGGAAGGGCAGATAAAGTGCTTCTAAGATAAGGTCAAGTAAAAGGAGTTAATCATCACCAAGCCCTTATTATATGAAATGTTAAAGGGACTTATCTAAGAAAAAGAAGATAAAAAATATGAACAGTGAAAGGACAGCAAACTCACAATTATTAACAACCAAATCTAAAACAAAAACAAACTAAGCAAACAACTAGAAAAGGAGAGAACCACAGAAATAGAGATCACATGGAGGGTTAGCAACATGGGAGTGGTAGGAGGAGAGAGGGGGAAAAGGTACAGAGAATAAGTAGCATAGATGGTAGGTAGAAAATAGACAGAGGGAGGACAAGAATAGTATGGGAAATGTAGAAGCTAAAGAACTTATGACATATGGACATGAACTAAAGTGGGGGAATGTGAGTGAAAGGGGGTGTGGAGGGTGGAGAGGAATGAAGGGGGGAATGAGACAACTGTAATAGCATAATCAATAAAATATATTTAAAAAATAAATATAAACACCCAAGCAGAGCAGCAACAAGAAGTATTTTTTAAAGATGAGGGGCTCTGAATGGTGTGGCTCAGTGGATTGAGGTCCTGTCTGTGAACTAATTGGGTTACTGGTTGGATTCCCAGTCAATGCATAAGTCTGGGTTGTGGGACACGTCCCCAGTAGAGGCCACACAAGTGGAACTACACATTAATGTTTCTCTCCCTCTCTTTTCCTGACCTTTTTCTCTGTCCAAAAATAAATAAATAAAATCTTTTTTAAAAAAGAAGAGGGCTTAAGAATCATTTTGGATGATGTGAAATGTCACAACATCCGCATCATGGGAATGCCAGAAGAAGAAAGTGGGTAAGGGACTGAGAACCTATGTGAAGAAAAGATGACTGAAAACTTCCCTAATTTTGTGAAGGAAAAAGATACACAAGTTGGACCCAAAGAAGCCTACATCGAGATACATCATAATTAAAATGACAAGGCTTAAAGACAAGATGAGAATTCTAACATCTTCAAGAGAAAAAAGGTAGTTACATACAAAGGAGCACCAATTAAGTGTCATCTAATTATTCAACAGAAATCCTTCAGGCCAGAAGTGAATGCTGTAAATACTCAAAGTGATGAAAAGCAAGGACCTATAACCAAAGCCCATCGAGGCTATCATTTAAAATCAAAGGAGAAATAAGGAGACAAGAAAAAGCTAAAGGAGTTTGTTAACACCAAACCACTATTGCAACAAATGATAAAGTGCCTGCTTTAAGAAAATGAAGTGAAAAAATAAGAAAAACAGAAAAAAATAGTCTAACAATAAAATGACACTAAATATACATCTATCAATAATCGCCTTAAATGTAAATGACTTAAATGTTCCAACCAAAAGACATAGTGTAGCTGAATGGATAAGAAAACAACACCTATATTTATGCTGCTCTCAAGAGACTCATCTCAGATTGAAAGACACACACAGAATAAAAGTAAAGGGGTGGGGAAAGATATGTCATGCAAATACAAATAAATAAAAGCTGGGGTAGCAGTACTTATATCTGACAAAATAGACCTGAAAACCAAGGTTATAGTAAGAGATAAAGAAGGACACTACATAATGAAAGAAGGAACAATCCAACAAGAGGACATAACCCTAGCTAAAAATGTATGCACCAAACATAGGATAACCTAAATAGGTGAAGCAAATCTTTATTGACATAAAGGGCCAGATCTACAGAAATACAGTTAGAGATGGGGATTTTAATACCCCATTGACTTCAATGGATAGACCTTCCAGAGGGAAAATCAACAAAGAGAAAGCAGCTGTTGATGACACACTAGATCAAATGGATTTAATTGATATCTTTAGAGCATTTCATCCCAAAGCAGCAGAATGTACAGTCTTCAAGTACACAGGAACATTTTTTAGGATAGAGCACATGTTAGGACACAAGAAAGTCTCAATACATTTAAGAAGGTTGAAATCATATGCATCTTTTCTGACCACAATGTATCACAAAATGAACACTGAAAAGCATGTAAAGTCATGGAAGCTTTGTTAAACAATGAATGGCTCAACAACAACATCAAGTAGAAAATCAAAAGTTATCTTGAAACAAATGAAAATGAGTATACAACAATCCAAATTCTGTGAGATACATGGAAAGAAGCCTCAGAGGGAAATTCACACCATTACAGGCCTATCTCAAAAAAAGAAAAGAAAAGAAAAGAAAAAGCTCAAATAAATAATCTAATTTACCCTTAAAGGAACTCAAAAAATAACAGCAAACAAAATGAGCAGAAGTAAGTAAATATTAAAGATTGGAACAGAAACAAATGAAATAGAGTTTAAAAAGAGACACAAAAATTAAGGAACCCAAGAGCTGGTTCTTTGAACAGATGAATGAGATGGACTAATCTTCAACCAGTCTGATTAAGAAAAAAAGAGGAGATCCAAAAAATAAAGTCAGAAATGAAAGAAGAGAAATAACTGATACTTAAAAATTGCAAAGAATTGTAAGAAAATATTATGAGCAAATATATGCCAACAAAATGGACAACCTGGATGAAATGGATGAATTCCTAGAAACAGTGTTCCAAAACTAAATGAGGAAGAATCCGAGAATCTGAATAGACAGATTACACCTAGTAAAATTAAATTGAAGTAGTAATCAAAATACTCCCAACAAACAAAAGCTTTGGAACAAATGGCTTCATAGGAATTTTACCAAATATTTTAAGAATAAATAACATCTCTCCTCAAGGTACTTCAAAAAATTCAAGAGGAGGGAAGGGTGCCAAACTCATTTTATGAGGCTAGAGTTATCCTAATCCCAAAACCAAATAGAAACACTACAAAGAATGAAAATTATATGCCAATATTCCTGATGAACACAGATGCTAAAATCCTTGACAAAATATTAGCAAACCGAATACAGCATTGAATCAAAAAAGATCATATATATTGATCAATTGGGCTATATTCCAGGAATGCAAGGTTGGTACAACATTCACAAATCAATAAATGTTGTTCACTACAAAAACAAATTGGAGGATAAAAACCATGTGATCTTATCAACAGATGCAGAAAAAGCATTTTATAAATCCAGCACCCATTTATGATGAAAATCTCAGCAAGGTGGTATTACAGAGAAATCATCTAAACATAATAAAATTCATGTATGACAAACCCACTGCCATGATCATACCCAATGAACAAAAAACAGAAGTGTTCCCCTTAAGACTGGGAACAAGATAGGTATATCTGCTTTCACCTCAAAGTCCTAGCCACAGCAATCAGACAAAAAGAAGAAATAGAAGGCATCCAAATTGGAAAGCAAGAAGTAAAACTGTCATTATTTGCGGATGACATGATACTGTATATAGAGAACCCCAAAGATTCCACAAAGAAACTACTAAACTCATTAATTATTTCAGTAGTGTAGCAGGATAAAACATTAATACCCTAAAATCAGCTGCATTTTTATATGCCAATATGAACCAACAAAAAGGGAAATTAAGAAAGTAACCTAATTCTCAAGGGGTTGAAAAATAATACTTAGGTATAAACCTAAGCAATAATGTAAAAGACATGTACTCAGAAAATGTAAAAGTACTGAAGAAAAAACAATTGAAGAAGATACAAACAAGTTGAAGCACACACCATGCATATAGATAGGAAAAATTAACATCATGAAAATGTTCATACTACCCAAAGCAATCTGTAGATTCAATGTAATTCCTATCAAGATGCTAATGAGATATTTCTCAGAAATAGAACAAGTTTTTCAGAAAATTGTGTGAAATACAAAATTCCCTGGAGAGCAGCAGCAATATTGAAAAAGAACAAAATTGGAGGAATCACCCAGCCTAATATCAGACTGTACTGCAAGGCCATAGTAAACAAAACAGCATGATTCTGGCATAAAAACAGACACATAGATCAGTGGAACATAATAGAGATCCCAGAATAAACCTGCACATATATAGTAAAGTAATGTTCAAAAGAGGAAGCAAGTACATATAAAGGGCAAAAGAGAGTTTATTTAAAAAATGTTGTAGGGAAAATTGGAAAGATTCATGCAGAAAAATTAAACCAGACCATCTTCATATGCCATACACAAAAATAAATTCAAAATAGATCAAAGATTTAAATGTTAGATCTGAAACCAAAAACATCCTAGAAGAAAATATAAGCAGAAAACTATGAGGCATTGTTCATAGCAGTATTTTATAGAATATATCTCCCTAGTAAAGAGAAACAGAGAAAACTAAATAAATAAGTGGGACACATGTAACTAAAAAAGTTTTGTACAGCAGAGGAAATCCCCAACAAAATTAAAAAAAAAAAACAGAATGGGAGAATATATTTACTGATTCATCACAAAAAGGTAAATATTCAAAATTTATAAAGAACTTACAAAACTCAACATCAAAAAGCAAATAGTCAAATTTTAAAAAAGAGCAAAGGACCTGAATAGACACTTCTCAAAAGAGGACATACAAATGGCCAATAGACATATGAAAAGATGTTCAACATCACTAATCACCAAAAAGATGTAAATTAAAACCACAATAAGCACCTGGGATGACAGAGCAGACCTGATCCACAGTCCAGACAATACCCAAAGCACCAGGAGCAGAGCACGCCAGACCACACTGCCCAGAGGCACCTCCCACCCAGCCCCTGTGCCCAGGGCCCTGTATGGTCAACTCACTCTCTAGGAGCAAGGTGAAGATGCCCCACGGAGAGGAGTTGCAGGGCTCAGGGAGTTGGCATTCTCCTGAAAGACTTGACTCACTGCGGGGGCTGGACTACCCTGAAGGGATGCTGAGAGTCCCTAGCATCTAGGACGGCAAAGAGCAAGAAGGCAACATGAGAGTGACCCCTAACTGATGCACCTCAAGGACAGCGCAAGTGGTGGACTGAAGGCTTAGGCTAGGTGCAGAAGGACACTAGGGGCCTGACAGCGAACTGAGGAGGTGGGCTGGAGACTGGACAACAGTGGAGAGTGTGGTTCAGGAAGGGATAAAAGCAAAACCAATCCCTCCACAGCCTGCTGCAACCAGGAAGACCAGCAGAACTGACTAGGCTGGTTTAAAGCCAACAGAAGGCTTTTTAAAATTTTTAAAAATTTTTTCGTTCTTTTTTTCCTTCTTTCTTTTTTATTCATTCTTTCTTCCTACCTTTCTTTCCTTTTTATTCCTTCTTCTTTCCTTCTTTTTATTGTTTTTTAATTATTTCTTCCTTTCTTTCCTTCTCTTTTTATTCCTTCCTTCCTTCCTTCCTTCCTTCCTTCCTTCCTTCCTTCCTTCCTTCCTTTCCTTTTTATTTCTTCTTTGTTTCTTCCACAACCCTTTTTTTCTCTTTTCTCACAAGTGAAAAATAATACCTGGAGCTATGAAAAAAAGCAGAGTTACACCCAAAGAGGGTTAACCCCCAAAACTGAGACAGTGACAGAAATTTCACTTCGCTACTCCAAAGAACTTGCAAGGTGGAAGCTGTGAACACCAGTACATTTGCTGGAAGAGGAAACACACCAACAAAGGGACCACCAACAGATGACAACAGAAGAAGGTGAAGGAAGGAGTGGAAGACACACTAACCTCAATCCAGGACCAATCTGGAAATACAACTAAATGATGGAGAAATTACCAAGAAAAAACAACTGAACAAGAGTGAGAGAGAAGCCTAAAAACCATGTACACACACAAGAGTCAGTTTCAACACAATCTGTCCACATGTGCACAACAGAAACAAGACATGGTGGACAGAGTGACCCTCAGTTAACCAACTAGAGGGAAGGACCCACCAAAAAAAGACCCCAAAACAGTCAAAACTGAAGAAATACAGAGAGCCAACATAAACAACAGCCCAAGATCAGCAAGCTCAGGAGATTAAGGAGACTACACCAATGAATCTCACAGGTCATGAACCATAGAAGTTCACACCAGAAACCCAGAAAGTAAGAAGAGATAAATTTAAGAAGCTGAGGCTAACAAGAAGAGTCTCACAAACAATGGGAAGACAAAGAAACAATCCCCAAATTGAAAGGAAAGGAGAAAGCCTAAGAAAGAATGCTAAAGGAAATACAGGCAAATCAACTCTCAGATACTGAGATCAAAACAATGGTTATCAGAAAGCAAAATGGGGTCACAGATAACTACCAGAAACTAAAGGGAAGCTACAAAGGGCTCACTGAAACCCATATCAACAGGAATAAAGAAATAGAAACTATCAACAAGGGTCAAGAGGATATGAAGAATACAATTTCTGAATTGAAGAACACAGTAGAAGGAATCAAAAGTAGGCTCAACAAAGCATAGAATCAGATTAGTGAGTAAAAGGACAAGTTAAAAAACACTCAGAAAGAGCAAGAAAAGAAAATGAGGCTCAGAAAGAATAAAGACGGGTAAAGAGAAATGCGGGACAACATGAAACATAATAATATCCATATAATGGGGATACAAGAAGGAGAAGAAGAAGACCAATGTATAGAAAACCTGTTTGAAAAAAGGAATGATGGAAAACTACCCTAATTTGATGACAGAAAAAGTCACAAAAATCCAGGAAAAAGAGAGTCACAATCAAGAGGAACCCAAAAAGGCCCACTTTAAGACACATTGTAATTAAAATGGCAAAATTCCAAGAAAAAGAGAGAATCTTACAGGCAGCAAGGAAAAAAAAGAAGTAACATACAAGGGAGCCCTGATAAGACTAACAGCTGACTTCTCAATAGAAACGTTCCAAGCCAGAAAAGAATGGCAAGAAATATTCCAGCGATGAGAACCACAGGCCTGCAATCAAGGCTGCTTTAACCACCAAGGCTCTCAATTAAGATGGAAGTCCAAATAATGAGCTTCCCAGACAAAAGAAGTCTAAAATAATACACCTCCACCAAACCAGCTCTGCAAGAAATGCTAAAGGGACTGCTTTAAGAAAAGGAAGGAAAACAGTGAAAGAGAGAGGAACACAGGTACAAAAAAATGGCAATGAATAAGTACCAATTAATAGTAACCTTAGCATAAATGGATTAAATGCTCCAATCAAAACCCATAGAATAGGTGAATGCATAAGAAAGCATGACCCACACATATGCTGTCTACAAGAGACCCACCTCAGAACTAAGGACCTATGCAGACTGAAAGTGAAGGACTGCAATTAAATTTTCCAAGCAAATGGACAGAGAAAAAAAGTCAAGGTAGCAATACTCATATCAGACAAAATAGACTTCAAGAACAGGGCCACAAAAAGAGAACCAGAAGGTCATTTCATAATAATCAAGAGAAGAATCCATCAAGAAGGATTCTTTATATATATATCCCAAAGAAGCTAAATACACATTACTTTCAAATGCACATGGAACATTTTCAAAGATAGAACACATGTAGGACACTAAACAAGCCTCAACAAATTCAAGAAAATTTAAATCATACCATGCATTTTCTCTGACCACAAGGGACTGAAATTTAAAAAAAAAAATCAAAGAAAAAATCCAAAACACTCAAACTCATGGAGATTCAATAGAATGCTATTAAACAATAGATGGGTCAAGAATGAAATTAGGGAAGAAATCAAAAAGTTTATGGAAACAAATGAAAATGAACTCAGAACAACCCAAAACTTATGGGACACAACAAAGGCAGTCCTGAGAGGGAATTTCATAGCAATAGAGGTCTACCTAAAAATGATAGAAACATTTCAAACAAATGACCTAACCATATGCCTACAAGAACTTGAGGAACAATAACAAAGAGAGCTCAGAGTAAGTAGAAGGGAGGATATAACCAAGATCAGAGCAGAATTAAATGACATAGAAACTAAAAGCACAATTCTAAAGATGAATAAATCCACGAGCTGATTCTTTGAAAAGATAAAAAAAAATGACAAGACGTTAAGAAGACTCATCAAGAAAAAAAGAGAGAGGACCCAAATTAACACAATCAGAAATGAAAGAGAAGAGATTACAGCTGATAGCAAAGAAATACAAAGGGTTGTAAGAAAATACTATGAAGAACTGCATGCCAAGAAATTTGAAAACCTGTATGAAATGGACAAATTTCTAGAAAATTATAATTTTCCAAAACTCAATGAAGGAGAAGCAGAAATCTTGAACCGAAAAATAACAGCTGATGAAATTGGAGCAGTAATCAAAAAAAATCCTGACACAGAAAAGCCCTGGACCTGATGATTTCACAGGAGAAATCTACAAAGCATTTAAGGAAGAGCTAACCCCTATCCTTCATGGACTATTCAAAAACATCGAAAATGATGGAAGATTCCCAAACTCTTTCTATGAAGCTAACATCATCCTAAAACCAGATAAAGGCACAACAAAGAAAGAGAACATCCCAAAACCATATAAAGGCACAACAAAGAAAGACAACTTCAGGCCAATAATGCTATTGAATATAGATGCAAGAATCCTCAACAAAATATTGGCAAACTGCCTCAAAAAATACATTAAAAAGATCATAGGCCATGACCAAGTGGGATTCATCCCAGGGATGCAAGAATGGTACAATATTTGTAAATTGATAAATGTAATACCTCACATAAAAAAAAAAGCAAAGAAAAATCACATGATCATATCAATAGATGGAAAAAGCATTTGATGATGTACAGCACCCATTTATGATGAAAAGCACTCAGGAACATGGGAATAGAGGGAGTATTCCTCAACATAATAAAGGACATATATTAGAGACCTAGAGCCAACAATCATACACAATGGGCAAAAATTAAAATCTTTCCCACTAAGATCAGGAACAAGACAAGCTTAACCACTTTCACCAGTTCTATTCAACACAGTATTGGAAGTTTTAACCACAGCAATCAGAGAAGAGAAGGAAATAAAAGGCATTGAAATTGAAAAGGAGGGAAAAAAACTGTCATTGTTTGCAGATAACATGATAGTGTACATAGAAAATCCTATAGACTCCACCAAATAAACTACTCACCCTAATAAATGAATCTGGCAGAACTGCAGGATACAATGCCAATATCCAGAAATCAAAGGCATTTCTGTATACCAACAATGAAACATCAGAAGTAAAAACTAGGATCAAAATCCCATTTGATATAGCAACAAGAACAATAAAATACCTAGGAATAAACCTAACCAAGGAGACAAGAGACCTGTACTCAGAAAACTACACAACACTTTTGAAAGAAATTAAGAAGATACAAACAAATGGAAACATATACCGTGTTCATGGATTGGAAGAATTAACACCATCATAATGTCCATAGTATAAAAAACAATTTACAGATTCAATGCAATCCCTATTAAAGAATCAATGGCATATGTCACATATATAGAACAAACACTTCAAAAGTTTATATGGAACCATAAACCATCTCAAATAGCTGCTGCAATTTTAAAAAGCAGAACATGATAGGATGGATCACAACGCCTGATATCAAACTGTATTACAAGGCCACTCTCATCAAAACAACCTGGTACTGGCATAAAAACAGACAGATAGACCAATGAAACAGAATGGGGAGCCAGAAATAAACCTGAGTCTCTATGGTCAATTGATTTTTAACAAAGGAGAAATCAGCATATAATGGAGTAAAAATAGCCTCTTCAACAAATAGTGTTGGCAGAGATCAACAGCTACATGGAAAAAAATGAAACTTGAGCACCAACTTACACCATACACAAAAGTAAGTTCAAGGTGGATAAAAGATTTATATTAAGTTGTGACACCATTAAAGTCCTAGAGGAGAACATAGGCAGGAAAATCTCAGATATTTCACACAGGAATATTTTTACTGATATGTCCCCAGAGCAAGGGAAATAAAGGAAAGAATAAACAAGTGGGATCTCATCAAAATAAAAAGCTTCTGCATGGCTAAAGAAAACAGCACTAAAATGAAAAGAGAACCAACTGTATGTGGAAACATATTTGCCAGTGATACCTCAGAAAACGGTTTAATCTCCAAAATATATGAAGAACTCACATGACTCCGCTCTAAGAAACAAGCAACACAAAAAATGGGCAAAGGACTCAAATAAACACTTCTCCAAGGTGGACATACAGAGGATCCAGAGACATATGAAAAGATGTTCAGTGTTGTAAACTATCAAAGAGATGCAGATTAAAACCACAATGAGATACCACATCATATGAGTCAGGATGACCATCATAAACAAAGCAACAAACAAGTGTTGGAGAGGTTGTGGAGAAAAGGGGGCCCTAGCGCACTGTTGGTGGGACTGCAGACTGGTACAACCACCATGGAAAACAGTATGGAATTTCCTCAGAAAACTAAAAATGGAACTGCCTTTTGACCCAGCAATTTCACTGCTAGGATTATATCCTAAGAACCCTGAAACACCAATCCAAAGGAACCTATATACCCCCATGTTCATGGCAGAACAATTTACAATAGTCAAGTGCTGTAAGCAACCTAGGTACCCATCAGTAAAGAATAGATGTATAAATTATTGTACATTTACACAATGGAATTCTATGCAGCAGAAAGAAAGAAGGATCCCCTACCCTTTGTGACAGAATGGATGGAACTGGAAAGCAATATGCTAAGCAAAATAAACCAGGTGGTGAAAAATAAATATCATATGATCTCACCTTTTACAGAAACCTAATCAACAAAACAAACAAGGTAGCAAAATATAACCAAAGACACTGACATTGAGAACAGTTTGACAGAGACCAGAGGAGAGAGGGGAAGGAATTTCAGGGGAAAGGTTGAAGGGTTTGCAGTAACAATTATAAAGGACAGATGGACAATGATAACAGGGGTTGGAAACAGGGGAGATAGGAGGGGAGGTCTGGGTTGTTAGGCTAGGGTGGGCGGGAAGCCAGAAAACAGTACTTGAACAATAAAAAATATTAAAAAAACACAATGAGATACAATCTCACACCTGTTAAAATGGTTATCATCAATAAATAAACAAGTGCTGGGGAGGTTGTGGAGATAGGTAAACCTTTCTGCACTATTAGTGGGAATGCAAATTGGTGCAGCCACTGTGGAAAGCAGTATGGAGATATCTCAAGTTATGAAAAATGGATCTGCCTTTCAACCCAGCTATGCCACTTCTGGGAATATACCTGAGGGAACCTAAAACACTAATTCAAGAGAACATACACACCTTTGTGTTCCAGGTGGGATTATTTACAATCATCAAGGTATGGAAGCAGCACAAATGTCCATCCATAGATGCATGGATTAAACAACTATGGAACAGTTACACAATGGAATACTACTCAGCTGTAAAAAAGAAGAAAATTACCCTTACATCAGTATGGATGGACCTGGAGGACGTTATGGTAAGTGAAATAAGATAATCAGAGAAAAAATACAATATGATTTCAATAATATGAAGAATCTAATGAAGATACTAAACTAACAAGCAAAACGGGGACATACTCATAGATGGAGAGCAAGATGACAGTGGATAGGGGAGGTTATAGAGTTGCGGAATTGTGCACAAAGGATAAAGGACTCACGGACATCAACAACAGTGTGGTGATTGCTGGGGAGGGTTGTATAAGAGGACTAAATAGTAATGGAATAAATACTAAATAAAAGGAACAAAGCAGAGACAAAAAGAGATAATTTCTCCTGCCATGTTCACAGCAGTATTATTTACAGTAGCTAAAAAGTGGAAACACTCAAATATTAGCACCAATCTTGGCTAGTGTGACTCAGTGGAATGAGTGCCAGCATGTGAAGCAAAAGGCCACCCATTGGATTCCTAGTCAGGGCACATGCCTGGGTTTCAGGCCAGGTGCCCAGTGAGGGGCTTGCGAGAGGCAACCACACATTTATGTTTCTCTCCCTCTCTTTCTCCATCCCTTCCCCTGTCTCTATAAATAAATAAATAGATACATAGATGATAGATAATAGATGGATAGAATCTTTAAAACATATTAGCACCAGATGAAATGATAAACTTAATATGATCCATAAACACAATAGAATATTATTAAAAATGACTGAAATTCTGACACATACATACAGAGATGAGTCTTGAAGAGTCTATACTAAGTGGAATAAGCCTCAAACAAAAGGATGATTACTGTATGATTTCACATACATAAAGTACCTAGTAATGCTAAATTAATAGAGAAAGAAGCTAGAATAGTAATTGCCAAGAGCAGAGTGATGAGAGGAATTGGAGAGTTATTGTTCAATGCAAACAGAGTTTCAATTCATGATAGTGAAAAAGTTCTTGAGATGGTAATAGTTGCACAGCAGTGTAAATGTACTTAACACCACTGAATTTTATACTTTTTAAAAAAATATTTTATTTCCTTTTTTTCATTTTTACAGAGAGGGGAAGGGAAAGAGAAAGAGATGGAGAAAAATATCAATGTGTGGTTGCTTCTCACATGGCCCCCTCTGGGGACCTGGCCAGCAACCCAGGCATGTGCCCTGACTGGGAATTGAACCACGACCCTTCGTTTCACAGACTGCGCTCAGTCCACTGAGCTACACCAGCCAGGGCTGAACTTTACACTTTAAAAGGGTTAAATTTGGTTATATATGTAACCACAATTTTTAAAAAATCCCTTTCTAAAACATCCCAAATATCTAGAACCCAGAAAAATATAAGCACCTTGTCATAAACCATATGCCAAAACTAAAAAAGAAAAAAAGGGGAGGGGAATCACACAACCTTAAAAAAAAATAAATCCACTTTATGTACACATATGTTGTATAATGTTAGCAATGTTAGTCAATAAAATAGAGGATTTTACCTCCTTTTTCCTTTTCAATCTAAATTCCCCTGTGTAAGGTGGGCAGCAAATTTATCTAAAAAGGCATTGCCGATATAATCCCCATTGTGGATTAAATGAAAGGAGCACAGGGAAGCCCCCATTTCTCTACACAGAAATGTAAAATGTACAAGCTGATTCCCACACACTGCTCTAGTCCTGAGGCTCGCTGGTGTACAGCTCTCTTCATCTCTCTCCAGCCCCCCTGTTCCTCTGTCCCCACTAAGTTAAGAAGGAACAGCCAAAATGAGATATAAAAGCCCATTAACATGTCATCATTTTAAGGCTATCTAAGCACTCATTCCTCCTTGTTCTTTATTCATTAACATAAATTTTGGGGGGAATAACAAGATTCAAAGAGTGTAAAGTGATGTTGTATTATACAGTAATGTTGTATTATTCAGTAATGTCACAAAAGATCCCAAAGAATATCCAAAACAATAAAAATTTTTAGTTTCATAAAGAAGTAAGTGGCTTCAACCCCTAGGATTCAACAAAGTCCAGCCATGAGGGAATTTTTTTTAAGTGAGTGTTTGGGGTATAAAAAGAGAAAAGCCTTGAAAACAGTGAAGGGAATTGATTGGTTTAAAAAGGTAAAGAGCTTGAGAAAATTGGGTTCTACAGAGCAGAAAAAGGGTGCTAAGACAGAGTTGGGGTGTGCTTGTCTAGCAAGTCTTTTTCCCATTTGGCCAGGACACTTTCAGACAGAAGAATTTAAATCAATTAATATTCTGTATAAGAAACTGTTCCCCAGGAATAATAATCTCTGAGTTTCGCACCTTAGAAAACACTTAAGAAAGATTCCTGAAGTAGCTCAGTGTTTAAGTGGGATAAAGTTACATAGGTTCAAAAAAAAAGCAGTTGTGTGAATGTTCATAAACATCTGCCATATTTAAGGTCATGGCCTATGTTTGTACTTTGTGCATTTCCAGCTAAGATGACATTACAAGGAACTAATTTATCCTTTTACCCAAAACAATGAAAAAACTTACAAAATATGGGGAAGAACTGTTTACAAGACACCACAACTCAGGCAGTGAAGGACAGTGATGTGTGAGAGATTCAAAGTCCAGCGATATCAATATTTAGTACTGATTTCCCAACATAGTAATGTACAATATATGAAATGCTTCCTATGAATTGCTGCAGTTCTGAAATGGTCTCCAGGACTGTGCTTCTCTCTAATTTTTACCTTTCCTTGTTTGTTCCTCTCTTCTAGTCTGTCTTTGATAAAGGTGGGATAAGGAAAGGAAGGATCCTTCAAGAACAGAGAGGAAAGTCTATGCAACATGTCTTTAGTTCCATAGGTCTAAGAAGTGAAATCTCTTATCACTTTGAGAAATATTTATATTTTACATAAAACACACACAAAAAAACACTTTTAAAATAAGGTGTGTAAACAGACTAACAATGAAAAGTTCTGGTCACCACAGAACTACTGTTGATACAGTGATATCAAAAAAATATTAAAGAAAAGAAGAGCTTTTTGTTTCTAAAAGAAGTGTCATTAGTGTACAAGTAGAAAAATGATGAACGAGAGAGAGAGAGGGGTGGACCCAAACTACATCTTGTTCCAAGGCACTCAGACCCTTTTTGGACAAAGATACTTAAACACTTGAAGAACCTGGATGGGAAGAATTCCCAAGAGCCCTTATATCCTAGGTAAGTCCTTTACAAAGGCACTTAAGAAACTTCAGAGGGGATGGTAATTTGGCCAAAGTAGGGGCAGTTGTGCCCAGAAAACCACATCACCTTCTCCCTAGGACCACCACCTGCAGTTGTAAATATTGTGAATTACCACACTCAAAGAAGTGCCAATCATATATTAGTACACCTGAGTGGCACTCTTTGGAGTGGGGCACTGCACAAAGCATGGTTTAATGTGGCTATTCTACCCAAATATTCCCCAGCCATGTTGCTGCCATAATCACCCAATGCTTATAGCCTATATGTGGCCCCCCAGAATTTATTTTAAAAATCTACTAACACAGACCCCAATGACCTCCCACTTCCATCTCTCCCTGCATTAGTATCCCTCCACCTGCTGCATGTTTGACTTGTAGGTTTTCAGGTTGAGAATGACTGATTCGTTTTTCTTCTCTCACTCAGATAATTTTCATCTGTGCCAATCCATCGCAATTCAAGTCTTTAAAAGTGATTCTTTACATGTAATTTGCTTTCCTCCAAAGTTGAAGATCCCATGAACACATCCACCACATCCTTCTCCATCAAAAACTTCAACCTCAAACTTTCATGTCCCTTAGTGAAAGACAGAATTCTAAGACAGCTTTGAAGATTAGTTCCCCATGCACATGCTCTGCATCATCTTCCCCCTTTAAAGTGAGGACTTTTGAATTTTATAGGATATCATTCCCATGATTGTGTTACAGGTTTTTCCTTTTCTTACATTTATTTTTTTTATTTTTATTGTTGTTCAAGTACAGTTGTATCAATTTTCCCCTCACCACCACGCCCCCCACTCTGATGCAGATCCTTGCTCCTGAGGTCTGAGGTGTTATGGATGAGATGATACAAACTCACACAGAATACTGAGCCCTGTGGAAGAAAAGGGATGGCATGGCTTCTCTCTCAAGAGGAGAAAAAGCCTCGGAGCACATCAGCCACTTTCTCAAGGGGAGAGCACCTCGACCTTTGCTTTGACAGGCTTTTATTGGGTTCAATTTGCACAGGAATACAGGGTGTATACATAAAACTCCTCAATCATTGTCAGGCAGAAACTATTAAACAATAGATAACATTCAAAGAACTCTGAGGGCTTATTCTGAGTCAGGGTCAGATAGTTAAAGTGTCATGAAATTTTGGGGCACAAGCTCACTTCCTGCTTGGACCCTTATCATTTAAATTGAGGGTATTAGCAAAGTAGGTTTCATAGGATTTTATGCATTATTTCTTAGGCCTGATTGCCCTAGGGAACCTGCCCTTTCCAGCATAGGGCCGCACCCACCTCCAGCACTGTTTCAGGCTTAAGGCATTGTTTCAGGCTTAAGTCAAGCAGGGGAAGTAAGGTAGCCTAGAGATTGGGAGACTTCTTAAAGACCGAATGAGGACTCAAGCTATGTCAAAGCCAAGGGGTGAGTGTCCATCACCTTCTTTTTCTGTAGGCCCCCAAGTCCTTCCCTAAGGGCCCCTTCATGACCATGCCTGTTTTAGGTCATCCCTCTTTTGAGGAATCTTACCTGACATTGGCTAACCAGTCATCCACCTGGGGCCAATTAGGGTGAAGAGAAAGGGGGCAGAGGTGGTGCCCCTACAAGGAAGATAAGCTTTGTCTCCTTAGTGGCTTATGGTCCCAAGGTCCTTTACTCAGCCTTAGCCATGGGGGATTACAGCTTCTGAAACACTGCAGGGAAATTCTCAACACCCCCCCACCCACTCCTACCTCCCACCCTCAGTCCTACCCTACTTTGGATTTGTCCTGTGTCCTTTATACATGTTCCTTGATGACCCTTCCCCTTCTTTTGCCCCATTATCCCCCTCCCCTCTTTCCTCTGGTTACTGTTAGTGTGTTCTTTATTTGATTATGTTATGTTTTATATCCAAACCAGCATCATAATCAATTCCATAAACATATGTTATTATTTTTGTTCAGTCTATTTGTTCAGTCTATAATTGAATTTGATTCAATCAAAAGTGGATTACCTTGAGTAGACTTAACCTAATTAGGTAAGAAAACATTGAAATCAGAGGCAGAAAGACAGCCTTGAGGCAGAAAACTGCCATGCTGTTTACAGTCACATGGCAAGAAATAGCAGGGAGTCTCTAGCAAGCAGGAACCTTAGTCTTATACTTGAAAGAAAATGAATTTTGTCAATTTTGGAAGATGACCTTGAGCTTCAGATAAGCTCACAGCTCCAGTCATGATTTTGATTTTAGCCTTGTGAGACCTTCAGCCAAGGACCCACCCAGTTAAGCTGTGTATAGACCCCTGACACACAAAAACTGGGAAGTAAATATTGTTTTAAGCTGTTCAGATTGGAGTAATTTGTTATAAAGTAATTGGAAATTAATGCACCATGGTTTGGAGTTTCAAACCTTAATATCAAAAACACAAAGAAGCAGATAAGTATGCATGTCTCAAGGGAAACAAGAAGAGAATAACTGGTATTTGATAGCAAGTAAACAGCGTACATTCCTTTTCCTCCTCCTTCCTCAGAGAATAAGCAATATAAAATTTACCTGGGTGCATCTTGGTATATCATGCTAATGAAATAAGTCAGACAGAAAAAGTCAAGAACCATATGATTTCACTCATATGTGGGACAAAAGACTGAAAGCAACAAAGCTTGACACAAAATTTGATACAGATTCATTGCTCTACTCACTCAGTCATTTTTAATTCAATAGCCATGGTACACATACTCAATGATGTCTACCACCCCCACTGACTAGTACAGTGAAGTTGTTATTCACACATGCATGATCAAGTCCACTCTCCTTGGCTGCCAGGTTACATCAATGTTGTGCAAGCTATTCTTATTATATTAACAGTTGCTGGACACTTTCTGGAGAGACCTACAAAACATAAATCAAAATGGGCCAAAGAGCTCCATGTGAAAAGTGAAAGGTAAAATTTATAAGAAGAAAGAAAAGAAAATCTTCGTGATTGAGTGAGGCAAAATGTTCTTAGATGTGGCATGAAAAGCACAATCAATTAAATTTAAAATAATGATAAATTACACTTATCCCAGGTGAAAATTTTTACTCTACAAAATATTCTATCCAAACAATGAAAATAACAAATCTTAGACTGAGAGAAAATGTTTGCAAATCACATTTCTGTCAAATGAATTGTAATCAGAATATATAAACAAACTCAGATAACTCAGGAATAAGGGCTAACAATAATTACACTAAAATGAAACAATACAATGCCTTATCAAAATAAACAAATTCATATTTATATGCAAAAATAATCAATATGTTTAGTCAATAAGGTAATGCAAATTAAAACTACAATGTGATAAAACTATGAAAATAGACTGAACAAAAATAATAACATATGTTTATGGAATTGATTATGATGCTGGTTTTATGGGTGTATACTTATTTTTCCACTCATCAAGTTGTATGAATTAAATATGCACAGTTTTTTGTAGGTCAATCAAAACTCAAAGAAGTGGTTTAAAAATTAAGCAGAAACCAAAAAATACAATAGTCTACTGATACCGAATGCTTATGAGGATTTGGGAAACATGATCTTTGATGTATTGTTCATGGAAACACAAAATAGTAAAGCCATTTTTAAAGGTATTCTAAGAAGTTAGATTATTTTTTATTTCATCTGTAGCAAGACAGAAGTAAAAATGTGAAATTTGTGTGGTCACTTCATCTTATCCCATTTCTGATCATTTCATCACTAAACATGTGAGCCCAGCCCTACCCCTCAATTCCATTGTCCCTGATTTTCTTGGGGGAGGCAGTATGCTGTTCTCACATATTTCCATCACTCCCACAAATCCACACACTAAACCAAATCTATGCTTTCGACATACCTAGTAGCTTATACACAAATATGTTTCTCTTTTATCCTCCTCTTTGCCTTCCCATTCTGGAACTCCTGGATTATCAGAGAGGAGAATGCCCATACAGCATTTCACAACCACTGTGCTTTGGCTGGGTGCTGGATAACCAGGCACAGCAACTTCAGCCTGAGTGTTGTGCTGCTGCTTTTCAAGTGTGCTAGGTCAGAGAAAAAGTTCAGAACACATTTAGAAATTAGTTTTTATTCAGTTTCTCATAAATTTGAACATACGATTTCTATGTGACCAGCAATCTCACCCTTAGTACTTTATATAAGTAAGATGAAACACATTTACATGTACATCTACGTACAAAGGTTTAAAGCAGCTATATTCATAATGGTCAATGGCTGGAAATGCTCAAGATTTCCTTCACCTCTGACTGGAATGTTACCAAATAATTAAAAAATAGATTATTGATTAACATAAAATATAGATAAGTCTAAAATGCATTTTTAAGTTATTGGAGCCAGACCCAAGAGATACATATTGTACAATTGGAGTTATGTGACATTCTGGAAAAGACAAAGTATAAAGATGGAAAACACAGAATGGTCGCAAGGAGTTAAGATAGGATTGGGTGGGCTACAGGGCATGAGCGATTTGGGGGAGTGATTATACTCTTCTGTATCATGCCCCTAGTGGAAGATACAAGGACTTGAAGATTCCAGAAATGTTCCCCATTGAGTTTCTTCTGAAACTCATATCCCTTTTACTAAAGTTGATTGACTGAAGTGATGACAAGACTCAAGTGGTTTCATGGTGTTCCTCTCTACCTGTATTTTTTCACAATCTAAAACCTACCCCAACCTACAAATGTGATAAAATATTCTCACCTATTAGTGTACTTCTCCATTTTCAAGTATTTTTTAGGCCATGGCAAATTTCCTCATGCTTCTCACATGCATACCTTGTTGAAGCATAGTCTTTCTGGGATTTCATTAAGAGAGTTCCCTGAGCCTGTCCCATGCAGGGTTCACTGTCAGAGGAAGCATCTTTTTTTTAAAGCAACTAAACACTCCCAAAGCACCCAAACATTGAAAATGTCATGTTTTACTCTACCGGCAGGGATGATAATCATATCTAGCTGCACATGATTGTCACTTTCCGCCGTAGGGTACTACACAAAGAATGTCTAAAGATAGTAGCACAGATACTCATCCACTCATGCTCCTTTCAAAAACCTCTCAATGTTTTCAGGCTGTGAGTGGTCACTGGCACTCACTTGTGCAAAAGACCTATGTAGCACCCATACCACTGTCATCCTTTCCTGAGTGGTGTTACCTGCTTACATTTGTAGATTTCTCAAGGCAGTTTTCAGAACTAAAAATAATTAAACCCTCATTTTAGGTTCTTCTGCTCCTGGAAGAAATTTTTTGCATGCCTTATCTTGTTTGTGTCATCACTGTAATAAACACACACACACACACACACACACACACACACACACACACACACACACACTCCCTCCAGTATTGTTTCAGGCTTAAGGCATTGTTTCAGGCTTAAGTCAAGCAGGGGAAGTAAGGTAGCCAAGAGATTAGGAGACTTCTTGCAGACCAAATGAGGACTCAAGCTATGTCAAAGCCAAGGGGTGAGGGTCCATCACCTTCTTTTTCTGTAGGCCCCCAAGTTCTTCCCTGAAGGCCCCTTCATGACCATGCCTGTCTTAGGTCTTCCCTCTTTTGAGGAATCTTACCCATCATTGACTAACAAGTCATCTACCCAGGGCCAAGTAGGGTGAAGTTAAAGAGAAAGAGGCTGTATCCCTGCTGGGAGGATAAGCTTTGTCTCCTTAGTGGCTTACGGTCCCAAGATCTTTTTACTCAGCCTTAGCTATGGGAGGGTTACAGCTTCTGAACAAGGCAAGGCAGTTACCAACAGGGAATACACTCAATTGATATTATAATAGTCAAATGTGGAGCTAGGTGTGTATTTGAAATATCAGGGGAGAGGAGGAAGATTGTGGCCAAATAGGTGGAAGCTGAGCCTCTTCACTTGTGAACCCAGAGCGGACTTTTGTTTCATCTTCAGACTAGTGAATTTAACAATCAATGGAATCTCAGGTGATATGAATTTTTGAAGTGAAGAAGTACAGAAGATGCTTTGCACTGTCTTGTTAGAGATTGTATAGGTTGAGAGTAAAATGCCCTGTACAAGGAACCGGTAGCATAGGTGAAGTCAGTCAAAAAACACAGCTTAGTGGCTCCCTTCCTTCCTGGAGTGGGGCCCTGGTCCCACACAGGGATACAATCAACTCTAATCAGGAGAGACTTGGAGAGAAATACAAAGTCTGGGAGACTAAGACCATACACACTCACGCGGTGAGCAGCCCATTCATAGCTGCAGTACAATCTGGAAGAGTTCCAGAGAGAAACTGTGTCTAAAACTGTCAGAGAAACTGATAGGCTCTTGTCAGCCCTCACTGAGAGAGACTTTGTGCTTTGGGAAGATGGAGCATGCACAGAACTGACACAGGGCTTAGTGCTGCAGTGTGGGGTCACCTAGAGACTCTTAAAAGAGAAGCTGAGGCAAGACTCAAGGCTTGGCAGGGACCATGTGCTCATGCATGCATGCACACACAGCAGCTCTACCAATAAAGAAATGAAAGTGAAAGTGCAATTTGATCTCACTGAATCCAGCTGCACAAGAAGAGCAGAAATGTCATGCTGAAGGGACTTAGGACCTGGTGAGCAGGGGACTGTGAAGAGTGCAGAGTTTGGGCCTGTGTCTCCTGGAAGAGTGGCAGGTTGGAGTCTGGATAGCCAGAAGCTGAACACCTGAGATTTGTTGCAGCCAGGCAGGTCCTCTCATAGGAAGGTGTGCCCAACTCCCACCTGCAGCATTGAATCACTGCAGATCAGTGAAGCCAGGCTCAGGAATCCTCTGCTCTGTACATATCTGCAGGGAAAAGAAGGGGAAGCTCTTAAAGGGCCCTTTCTGAAATTCTATCAGACATTAGGAGCTACACTGGTTCCATTGGCCCTGATCCACTGAAACCAGCAGGGCAGAGAGATTAGAGACAGGCACAACAAGTAGTGTTAAGGCCCCTGTCCAGCCTTGACTTTTAGACAGAATTGCCATGAGCACCAATCAGGAAAGAGCTGCCCCTTTTACATAGACTGGACCCTCACAGGAATCAGACAGCTAATTCACCAGAAACCATACATTATTGGGAATAACCTGGGAAAAAACAAGATGTGTGGTGAGGGGGCGGGGAAATATTCCTACCATCTTCTCTGAAACTGAACAGTTCCCCTCTGGGGTGACCCAGGGATTCCACCCTCCCAATTGCAGCAGAGGTCCCCTCTGAAAGCAGGTGGAGGTGGTACTGGCAATGCATTTGGACATTAGATAAACCACTTCTGGCCCTGTGCTGATGGAAAGCTGGCAGGGTAGAACAGTGGGGACCAGCCAAACCTGAAAACGTCAGCCACAGACAGTGGATCAATTGTAGTCTCGAACAGGGTGCCTTGCACTAGATGAAGACAACATCTGACATTACCAGGGGCAGGTCCAGAAAGAGAAGAAGACACTCACAAACAGTGGACTCTACTGAGATGAATTCCACTATAGTCTTCTTCATTATTTGTGTGATTTTTTCTCCTGCATAGCTTTTTAATATTTGTCTTTCTCTTTAAATTTATCCCTATTAATTCATTATTTTTTATTTTAGTTCACATCAAATCTCATATTTTACTCTTCCCTTCTCTTACTCTATTTTGCCTTCTTCCTTCCTCTTCTTATTTTTGTTGTAATTTTCATTTTTTTCTGTTTCTATAGTTTGTTTCTCTACACTGTTAGTTTTCCTCTCTCCAGCCTCTCAAAACCATTTTTCTTGTCATTAGATATCTCACATTCTTATTCCCATTCCTATAATATTCTTATTCTCTTTAACACTATTAATCTTTTCTCATTGTTGATATAGTGGTGGTTGTGGCATTTCTTCAATTTTATTCCTATATGTTCATTATATTTGCATTTCACATCTCAAATTTTACTGTTTCCCCCTCCTATTCCATTTTCCTTTCTCCTGCCCTTTCTTTTTTTCGTTTTAGATTTTACTTTTTCCCTTTCTTAGCCTGGTTTTCATTCTTTACTCTTATTATATCTTCTCCCTTTATCCTCTTAAAATCACTAACCTTTCCTTTAGACAAATCTCAAGATTTTTTTTCTTTCTTATTTCCTTTTCACAAATATTATTATTTTTTCATTTGTCATTGATATTGCCGTGGTGGATGATTTTCTTCATTTTGCTCCCATTTTTCACTTTTTTAAAACCCCACACTATAATCTTTCCTTTTTCTGGTCCATTGTGCCTCTGCCTCCCACCCCACCCCCCTTTTTTATTTATGATGTAAAGATTTCCTTCTTTCCTCACCTAGTTTCTATTCCTGACACTTTAAAATTTTTTTTTCATTCATGTTTAAATATAGTTATCTCCATTTTCCCACCACCACTTTCTGCACGCTACCAAACCCACTTCCCACCCTCAATCGCACCACCCTTTGGCTTTGTACATGAGTCCTCTTTATTTGTTCACATAAAACCTTTTCATTTCTTTCCTATGTTACTTCATTCCCCTCTCCACTCTGGTTACTGTCAGTTTGTTCCTAATTTCAATGCCTCTGGTTATATTTTGCTTGTTTTTTTTCTTTTGTTGATCAGATTCCATTTATGGCTGAAATCATGATATTTGTCTTTCACTGCCTGACTTATGTCACTTAGCATAATGTTTTCCAGTTCTGCCCATGCTGTTGCAAAGGGTAGGAGCTCCTTCATTCCTTCTGCTGTATAGTATTCCATTGTGTAAATGTACCAGAATTTTTTGATCCACCCATTTACTGATGGACACTTAGGTTGCTTCCAGCACTTGGCTATTGTTAATTGTGCTGCTATGAACATTGGGGTGCATAAGATTTTTTTGAATTGATGTTTCAGAATTCTTAGGGTGTAGTCCCAGCATTGGACTTGCCAGGTCAAAAGGCAATTTCATTTTTAGTTTGTTGAGGAAATTCCATACTGTTTTCCACAGTGGCTGCACCAATCTGCATTCCCACCAACAATGTACTAGGGTTTCCTTTTCTCTACAACCTTGCCAGCAGTTGTTGTTTCTTAATTGGTTTATGACAGCCATTCTGACTGGTGTGAAGTGGTAACTTATTGTGGGTTTAATTTGCATCTCTCTGATGGCTAATAATGCTGAGCATCCTTTCATATGTCACTGGGCCTTATGTATGTCCTCCTTGGAGAAGTGTCTGTTCGGGTTCATTGCCCATTTTTAATGGGATTGTTTGTCTTCCTGGTGTGGAGTCATATTTCGGAGATTAAACCCTTGTCTGACATATCATTGGCAAATATATTTCCCATACAGTTGGTTCCATTTCTATTTTGCTAATGTTTTCTTTAGCCATGTAGAAGGTTTTGCTTTTTTTTTTTTTTTACTTTGATGAAGTCCCATTTTTTTATTCTTCCCTTTATGTCCATTGCTCTAGGGGACATATCAGTGAAAATATTCCTGAACATCTGAGATTATCCTACTTATGTTCTCTTATAGGTCTTATATGGTATCACAGCTTATATTTAAGTCTTTTATACATGTTGAGTTTATTTTTGTGTATGGTATAAGATGGTGGTTGGGTTTTCTTTTTTGCATGTAGTTGTTCATCTCTCCCAACATCATTTGTTGAAGAGGGTAATTCTATTTTATTTTATGCTTCTTCCCTCTTTGTCAAATATTAATTGACCACAGACACTTGGGTTTATTTCTGAGCTCTGTATTCTGTTCCATTGATCTATGTGTGTGTTCTTATGCCGGTACCAGACTGTTTTGATTACCATGGCCTTGTAATATAGTTTGATGTCAAGTATGGTGATCCCTCTTACTTTGTTCTTTGTTCTTAAAATTGCTATGGCTATTCTGGGTCATTTATGGTTACAGATAAATTTGTGAACTATTTGTTCTGTTTTACAGAACTATATCTGTGAAATATGTCATTGGTATTTTATTTGGGATTGCATTAAATATATAAATTGCTTTGGGTAGTATGGACATTTTGATTATGTTAATTTTTCCAAAGCATGAGCATGGTACATGCTTCCATTTGTTTGTGTCTTCCTTAATTTATTTCTTCAGTGTTGTGTAGTTTTCTGAGTACAGACCTCTGACTTCCTTGGTAATATTTTTTCCTAAATACTTCATGTGTTTATTTATTTTTGTTTCTATAGCAAATGGGATTTTTTCCTGATTACTGTTTCTGAGATTTCATGGTTGATGTACAAAAGTGCCTTTGATTCCTTTTTTAAATTATTTTTTATCAACTGTGCTATTACAGTTTTCCCAGGTTTTCCCCTTTATTTCCCCTCCACCCTGCATACCCGAACCCTCCAGCCTTCTCCTATTTAGTTTATGTCCATGCATTATACATATAAGTTCTTTGAATTCTCTCTTTCCTATACCATTTTTGTGTCTCTCCATCTATTTTATGCCTACTAATTATGCTTCTTCTTCCCTGTACCTTTTCCCCCATTCCTCCCATCCACCTCCCCACTGAAATCCTTCCAAGTGATGTCCATATCTCTGATTCTGTTCCTATTTTTGTTGTTTGCTTAGTTTTTGTTTTCATTGGTTTTCTTTTCTTTTAGGTTAATTTGTTTATAGTTGTTGAGTGTGTTGTCATTTTATTGTTCATATTTTTATCTTCTTTTTCTTAGGTAAGTCCCTTTAATATTTCATATAATAAGGGCTTGGTGATGGTGATCTCCTTTAACTTGACCTTATCTGGGGAGCACTTTATCAGCCCTTCCATTCTAATAGAAAGCTTTGTTGGATAGATTAATCTTGGATGTAGGTCCTTGCCTTTCATGACTTCAAATATTTCTCTCCATCCCCATCTTACCTGCAAGGTTTCTTTTGAGAAATCAGCTGATAGTCTAATGGAAATTCCTTTGTAGGTAACTGTCTCCTTTTCTCTTGCTGCTATTAAGGTTCTCTCCTTATTTTTAATCTTGCATAACTTAATGGTGACATGCCTTGGTGTGCTCCTCTTTGGGTCCCACTTCTTCTGTACTCTCTGGGCCTCCTGAAATCTATTTCTTTTGCCAGATTGGGGAAGTTTTCCTTCATTATTTGTTCAAGTTAGTTTTCAATTTCTTGTCTTTGTTCTCCTTCTGGCACCCCTATACTTCAGATATTGGAACACTTCAGGCTGTCCCAGAGGTTCGTTAAGACTCTCCTCACTTCTTTGAATTCTTGTTTCTTGACATTCTGTTCCAGTTGAATGTTTAATTTTCCCTTTTGTTCCAAATCATTTCTTTAATCTTGGTTTCCTCCCTGTCACTGTTGGTCCCCTGAATATTTTTCTTTATTTCATGTTGCATATCTGTCATTTGTTTTCTTTTCTTTTTTTTTTTTTCATTTTCTTACCAAGCTCAATCATTTCTGTGAGCATTTTGATTACCAGGACTTTACATTCTCCATCAGATAGGCTGACTATCTCCTCATCACTTAGCTCTCTTTCTGAAGTTTTGCTCTGCTCTTTCCTTTTGTCCATATTTCTTTGTCTCTCTGCACACCTGATAAGTTGTAAGGGGGCCAGGCTGTAGGCTTTCATCCAGGCAAGGCAACCTTCTTTGCTGCACTATGACGTTGTGCTCTGGTTGTTCTGGTTGACTTTTTCTTTAATTTATTCATTGTCAGAGTTCTATGAAGAAACTAGAGTTCTATGCAGTTTGATTTTCTGGTGGTTCTGGTTGTTTATTGATTTTAAATTGATTGTTATTCTCCCTTTGGTTATGTAAGGGAGAAGGGTTTCTAACTGTACCTCCATCTTGGCTGGAACCTGATTTCTGTATATTGACTTTGCATCCCACCGTTTTGCCAAATTCACTTATTAAGTCAAGTAGTTTTTTTGAGTCTGCAGGGTATTCTATGTACACTATCATGTAATCTGCAAACAAAGACAAATTTACTTCCTCTTTTCCAATTTGTATGCCTTTTATTTCTTTTTGCTGTCTGATTGCTATGTCTAGAACTTCTAATACTACATTGAATAGCAATGATAAAAGTGGACAACCATGTCTTGTTCCTCATCTTAGTGGGAAATCTTTTAGTTTTTGTCTATTGTGTATGATGGTGGCTGTCAGTTTTTCATATATGACCTTTATTATGTTGAGGTATACTCTCTGTACTACCTCTTTGCTGCACATTGTTTTCATAAATGGCTACTGCACCTTATCAAATGTTTTTTCTGCATGCATTGATATGATCATATGATTTTATCTTTCCTTTTGTTTATGTGATATATTACATTCATTGATTTGTGAATATTGTACTATCCTTGCATCTCTACCATGAATAATACTTCACCATAGTGTACAATCTTTTAGATATATTACTGGAAAAGGTTTTCCAGGATTTCAATGAGGATTTTAGTGTCTATATTGATAAGCGATATCAACCTTTTTTCTCCTTTGTTTTGTCCTTGTCTGGTCTAGGTATTAGGATGATGCTAGATTTATAAAAAGAGTTTGGGAATCTTCCCTTTTCTTGATTTTTTTGCAATAGTTTGATAAGTATAGGGATTTGGTATTCCTTAAATGTTTTATGTAATTCTCCTGTGAAACTGTCCAGTCCAAGGCTTTTGTGTGACAGGAGTTTATTGATTAATGCTTCAATTTTGTCAGCTGCTAACAGTCTCTTCAGACTTTTTGCTTCTTCTTCAATCAGTTTTGAAAGATTAGATTTGTCTAGAAAATTGTCCATTTCACCCAGGTTTTCAAATTTCTTGGCATATAGTTCTTCTTACATTCCTTTGTATTTGTGTGGTATCAGTTGTAATCTCTTTCATTTCTGAGTGTGTTTATTTGTGTCTTCTCTCTTTTTTTCTTGCTGAGTCTGCTTAAAGGCTTGTCTTTTTTTTTTTTTTTTTAAGAACCAGCTCCTGGAGTTATTGATCTGTAGAATTGTGCTTTTAGTCCCTATGTTATTTAATTCTGCTCTAATCTTGGTTATTTCCTTCCTTCTACTTTCTCTGGGCTTTGTTTTTTGTTGTTCTTCCAATTCTTGTAGATGTAAGGTTAGGTTATTTATTTGAAATGTCTATCATTTTTAGGAAGGCCTGTATCACTATGAGCTTCACTATCAGATCTGCCTTTGCTGTGTACCATAAGTTTTAGACTGTTGTGAGTTCATTTTCATTTGTTTCTAGAAACTTTTTGATTTCTTCCTTGATCTAATTTTAACCTATTCATTGTTTAATAAGCATGCTATTCAATATACATGAGTTTAAGTGTTTTGGGATTTTTTCCTTGAAGTTGATTTCTAGTTTAAGTCCCTGTGGTCAGAGAAAATGTTTGATATGACTTCAACTTTCTTAAATTTGTTAAGGCTTGTTTTGTATCCTGTCATGTAGCCTGTCTTTGAAAATATTCCATGTGCATTTGAAAAGAATGTGTATTTAGCTTCTTTGGGATGAAAGGCTTTCTATATTCCAGTTAAATTCTTTTAATCTAGGACATTGTGTCAATGTTGCAATATCTTTGCTAATATTTTTCTTGGAAAATCTATCCATTTTTGACAGTGGGGTGTTGAAAGCTCCTACTATAATTGTGTTGCTTTCTATATATTTCTTGAAGTTCTCCAAGATTTTCTTTATGTATTTGGGTGCTCCTATGTTAGGTTCATATATCTTTACAATGTTTTTGTCTTCTTGATGGACTCTTCCCTTGAGTATTATGAAGTGACCTTTTGGATCTCTTTTTGTGGTCCTGGTTTTCAAGTCTATTTTGTCAGGTATAAGTATTGCTACCCAAACTTTTTTCCTGTCCATTTGCATGGAATATTTTTCCATCCTCTCACTTTCATTTTGTGTATTTTGTTCTGAGGTGTGTCTCTTTTGGGCAGCATATGTGTGGGTCATGTTTTTTTATCCACTCAGACACCCTATATCTTTTGTTTAAAGCATTTAATCCATTTACATTTAAAATTATTATTATTAGTTACTTATTCATTGACATTATACTCCCTTTGTACCTTTTTTCTTTTCTCTATCACTGTTTATCTTCCTTTTCTTAAAGCATTCCTTTAGCATATCTTACAATGCTCATTTGGTGGAAGTGTATCCTCTTAATCTTCTCTTTTCTGGGAAGCTCCCTATTTGTCCTTCCATTTTAATTGAGAACCTTGCTGGATAGAGTAGTCTCAATTGCAGGCCTTTGCTTTTCATTAATTGGAATATTTGTTGCCATTCCCTTTTGGCTTCTAATGTTTCTGTTGAGAAGTCAGCTGTTGACCTTATCAGAGATCCCTTGTATGTTACTTCCTGTTTCTCCTTACTACCTTAAGATTCTCTCTTTGTCTTTAAATGTTGTTACTGTAATTATGTTGTGTCTTTTAGTGGGCCTCTTTTTTCCCTCTTGATTGGGAACCTCCAATCAAAATATGGAACTGCCTTTTGACCAAGTGATTTTACTGCTGGGAATATATCCTAAGTATCCTGAGATACCAATTCAAAAACTTATGCTTCTCTGTGTTCATGGCAGCCTATTTACAATAGCCCAGATTTGAAAATGGCCTAAGTGCCCATAAGTAGATGAGTGGATAAAAAAATGTGGTATTGCTATTAACTTTGGGGTGCACAAGTTCTTTTGGATGGAAAACATTATGCAAGTGAAATAAGTCAGGTGTTGAAAGCATATGATCTCACCTATAATTGGAACCTAATCAACAGAACAAACCAGTAAGCAAAATATAACAAGAAACATTGAAATTAAGAACAAACTCATAATAACCAGAGGGGAGATGGGAGGGGGATAATGGGCATAGCAGAGGAGAGATATTTCAGGAACAACTATAAAGTGCACTTGGAGAAAACCAAGGAGAGTTGGGGTCAGGGGTGGGAGGTGGGGAAGGCTGGGGTGGGAAAAGTGGGGGAAATGAAGACAACTGTACTCGAACAGCAATAAAAAAACATGTGGTACATTTTTATTGTTGTTTAAGTACAGTTGTCTCCATTTACTCCCCACCACTACCCCCACCACAGTGGAATACTACACAGCAGCAAGAAAGTACTCTTCCTTTTCATGACAGCATGGATGGAACTAAAGGATATTATGCTAAGTGAAATAAGACTGTTGGTTAAAGACAAATATCATACAATCTCATCTATAAGAGGAGTCTAATGAAAAAAAAATAAACTAAGGAGTGAAACAGAAACAGAGGCATGAAAACAAGGAACAGACTGACAATGTCCAGAGGGGAAGGTTGAGGGGCATAACAGTTGAAAGAATGGGAAGGGACTAGTCAATGAAAATGTAAAATTGACCCATATACATGGAAAACAGTGTGAGGATTGACTGTGGGAGCTGGTGTTGGGTTGGGCAGAGTCAGGAAAAGGGGGAAAATTGTAAAGGAATAACAATAAAAAAGAAAAATAAATAAAAAGTCTTATGTAAAAAATAATAAAAATAAAATAAATTTAAATTAGAAAAAGAAATATCAAGGGAACACTTTGTAAAGTATATAATTGTCTAACCAGTATGGTGCAAACCTGAAATTAATACAAAATAATATTGAGTGTAAAATATTTGAAAAATAAAATAAAATGAAATTATGAAGGTTATAATCATTGGTAGAATATATTCAAACTGCTGAAACAAAAAACATCAGATCATATATCTAAGGCCAAACCTGTTCAATATGGCATTAAAAGCACAATCATAAACTGAAACATGGTAAGTTACACTTTATCAAAACTGAAATCAGCCCTGGCTGTTGTAACTCAGGGGATTGAGCATGGGCCTGTGAACCAAGGGGTCGTCAGTTTGATTCCCACCCTAGAGCACTTGCCTGGGTTGCAGGCCAGGTCCCCAGTAGGGGGCAAGTGATAGGCAACCACACATTGATGTTTCTCTCCTTTCTTTCTCCTTCCCTTCCCATTTCTCTATAAACAAACAAACAAACAACTAAATAAATAAATAAAATCTCTAAAAAACAAAACTGAAATCATTTTCTCTATACAATACACTGTTAAGAGAGTAAGAAAACAAAACATACTAAGTTATATGCTAATCATGTTTCTGTCAAAGGTATTGTGTTACAAATACATAAAAACTTTTAAGTGTCATTAATTATAAATTGAACAATGTAATAAAACTTGGAATATGAATGTCAAATGAGTACATGAGTAATAGATGGCCAACATTTGTACTCATTACACATGAGTACATGAGTAATAGATGGCCAACATTTGAAGTCAATATAAAAGTGCAAATTAAAACCACAATGACCAAAATCTACACAATATTAGAACAACTAATACAAAAACAAAACATACAAAACCTGCCAATACCAGGTGCTGATGAGGATATGGTAATTAAATATTTGATACTTTTTTATAGCAGCACAAAATATTTAAGTAGTTTTGGCCAAAGAAATCTTTTTAATTTTTATGTATTTTAAATTTAATCTTCACTTGCCATAAGTCACATAAATTGTGTTCCTAGCTATTTACACACGGAAAATGAAAAATGTGTTTATACATGAGCAGCTGACATGATATACTGGATTAAAGGAATTGCTATAAAGAGACCCTCAGATATGTGGTGCTGAGTTTTCAGGGGGAGAGAAAGTGTCCTATACTCCTATGGTTAGGTTTCGTGTTTATAGTAAGCTTATGCCTTTGGACTGTGAACTTTACAAGTTTTTCTAAGGATTTTTCTCCTCTCTTTGGTAGGGAAGGATGGCTAGAGGGGGCTGGATTTAGGTATTTCTCTTCTCTCTCATAAAAGGCTAGAGCCAACTGGAATTGGGTATCCCCCTTCCCCAGATTAGTTAGACTTTGATAATACCACAGCAGGTTAGGCTCTGGTTTTCTCCTGTGAGTATGCTTTGCTAAGAAGATAAGAATGCTCTGGATTATTTCAAAATGGTTCCTTTTGTACTTCCTCTGATAGAAGGCCGAAGGGATATTTCTCTGATATTTACTGTGGCAATGTTGTACATCTCCTGGAGGTAAGTCTTACAAAACTGTGGGTGTCTCCTATGACTAGGAACCCCCGGAGTTTTTAATTCTAGAGCTCTCCACACTGAGATATCAGTAATTTGTTAAGTGCACTTTAGGTTTTCCTACCTTGACACTGGTTCTCACAGTGGTTTTTGCTCCGGAGTCTCTGATTCAGTGGGCTGAGACTCCCTGTATTTACTTGTTTGTCTCTCCAATCTTGGGGGCAGCCATTTGCTCTGTGTCCTCCTCACTTTTACAAATCCTAGGAAATTTGTTGATTTTTCAGTCTGTTCAGCTTTTTACTGGTTGTAAGGTGATGTGATGATTTCTAAGCTACTTACATACAGAATTGGAAATAGCTGTTGACATTAGATGCATACACAAATAAAATGAATCTTGTGTTCACATGCATACTGTATGCAAATGTAGAGTAGGTTTATTCATAATTGCCAACTAGAAAAATCCCAGATGTCCTTCATCTATGACTGGTACCCTGCTCAGCAATAAAAATAACTAGACTGTTGATCTATTGATTCTGTCTTTTTTGCTTTCCTGTTCCTCACTTACCTTGCTTATTTTTCTCTCTCCTCACTTTATTAGAAATGGACACCAGAAGGAAAGTAAGAGCAAAATTAAAGGTACATAATTTTTTAAGTGACAACAACAAAAAACAATATCAAAGAGTAGGATTAATCCCTGGCTGGTGTGGCTCAGTGGAATGAGTGCCAGCCTGCAAACCAAAAGGTTGCCAGTTCAATTCTCAGTCAGGGCATGTGCCTGGGTTGCAGAACAAGTCCCAAGTAGGGTGCACTAGAGGCAACCACACGTTGATGTTTCTCTATCTTTACCTCCCTTCCCCTCTCTCTAAAAATTAATAAATAAAATAGTTTAAAAAGAGTAGATGGAATATTTTTAAAAAGATTTACAATAATGATTTGAAACATTCTTTCAAAAGAATGAGCATGCTCTAGGCACATGTAGAAAGAAAAACTTCCATAACTGAGATACTAAATATTTTGAGCTTCAGAAAGTTAAGAAGAAGACTTAAAAAATGAAAGCAGGAGCTAATAGATGACAAGAGTTTCATAGATTTGTTTGTTGGGGTACAGATTAAGTTCTGCAAAAGGAATATCATTTTTAAGGCAGAATGAAACAACATAATAACATAGAAAGTCTTGTTGCCATTTAAATCAGGCAACTTTAGACAAATGAACATAAGTCACAGTAGAATTCAATGGAATGGTTTATTGTGACCTTTTCTTCTTAGGTCTTGCTGCCAAGAAGGCACCTAAGAGTTCTCTGCAGTAGCACAGCACAGGGATGTAGGGTGTGTAAGAAAGGCATACTTGCAACTCTAGGAAAAACATTCCTCTGCAAGTAACTAAACACTCCCAGTGTATGCAGAGTACTAAAACACATATTGCATATGTCATGTGTTACTCTACTTACAGAGGTATCAGTGATTTTTAATTGTACATAATTTTCACTTTCTTCAGTAGGGTACCATACACAACAAGTCTGGGGATGGCAGCCCTGTATAAATACCTAATCATACACCTTTGAAACAACCTTTTAGTATTTTTAGGCTGTACATAATCAGTAGAATTTTTACAAAGAATCTCTATAGCACCCACTCCACTGTCTTTTCTCATACTTCCTTCCTCAGCGCTATCCATTTACATGTTGGAGCTTTCATATTGTAGTTTTCAGAAATGGTAAATATTAATTCTTATTATTTGATTCTTTAGCTCTTGATAGCTTTGTGTGCTTTATCCTATTACTTTCCCCTTTGTTATATATAGCACATTAAGAAGAAGTCTGTACTCTTGAGATTCTTTAGTTAAGCAGTAATATGCTTTATGTCACCAACCCATGCTTGACTCATCTGGTATGAGTCCCTCACGTGAGTTACCTGCTTCAATTCCTGAGAAACAAGTAAACCACACACATGTAAAGAAAGAGAGAATGAACAGTAGATGGTGTGGTGGGTGGAAAAGAAATTGCTTTAATTCTTCAGACTCTAGGGTGGCAAAAGCCCATGTTGCTTACTAGGAATGATTTACAAGATGTAAAAAATACCTGACATCTGAGAATGTCCATACATTCATTCAGCTCTTGGGTTTTCTGTGTCCTTCCCTGGAACAAGATTGTTTAGAACATCTTATTATATATTTTTTCATTCTCAGATGTGCTATATTGTGCCTGTATTGCCCTGAAAAAATGGAGTCTGAGACATCACATGGTAGGAGCACAAATATGGCATATGGATGCCAGAGGCTTGGATTTAAGTATTTAAGGTTACTATGGCCTAAAAAAGTGATATCTTCCTCTAGCTCCCAATCAAGAGCTACAATATACTTGTGGAAGTTGTAATCTGACAGTTCTCATCCCCTCCATTAACCCAGGTTTATGCTGCAGAGACTAAAACCAGGTGCATGTAGTGAAAGATCAGGGATATTGTTCCACTTCTCAGCTTACTATCACATATTGGAGGCTCTATTGCAGATGCACCATCTAAGAATATGCATCTCTAATTTACTTTTCTCTAGTTCAATCATCATGTGGAAGTTCCACAATGGGTGGAACATGCCAGAAAAAAAAAACAAGATCTACTGCCACCGATAGACACCATACTTATAAAGCAGAAATGTCACTCTGAGAGAAGCAGGTCACTACCTTTAGTGTCAGCTCCAGATTAGTAGTTCTATTATTTTGTCCAGTGTGAGAGACTGGCCTAAATAATGAAGAACATTAAAGTTCTCCCTAAATAATGTAACTTATTTTTAACAGAGTATAGGGGAAGTCAAAACTAACCACATTCTCAAAAACAGTGCCAATTTTGGTGATCACTAAGTAAAATGAGTCTCTAGCATACTAACAGCAATAAGCTAAAAACTAGTGCAGCTTGTTTACCTAAGAAACCAGGGGAAGAGATAGCTAATAAGAGCCCTCATGGTATCAGAATAAACCTCGAAGACTTGCCTTGGAACTAGCAGTGTAAAAGGGTCTGAATTATTTAAATCAAACTCTGGAGAAGCTTTTGCCTATGGCATTCTGAAAACTATATAATAATCTTTCTGCAATTAGGAAGCCTAAGGTCTGGATGTAATCTTCACAGAGGCAGACAGCTTGACAAAGACATCAGGAAGAGAAGGAGTCAAAGAGAACGCTACTAAAATCACTGTCTTCTCAGAGACTGTATGCATGCTGAAGGCTTTGCCCTAATATGAAAAACGCAATTCACACAGAAGAGAAAAATTCACTAATACAAGGTTGAGCAAAAGTATGTTTTTGTTGTTCATATGGAAATAATACAAATCATACAATAATTAATGAATAATAATACAAAAATAAATTCACAATTGTAAACCTACTTTTGCCCACCCCTGTAGTAGTCCCAAGTCAATAAACAAATAAAGAAGCAGAAAACAACAAAACAATCTGAGGAAGGGGAATGTCATTATCCAGAGTTGTGATAATTAATCATCTGAAAGTCCAGCTTTCAATTGAAATTATGAATATTCAAAGAAAAGGAAAATATATCCTATACGTAGGAGAAAAGCAGACAATAACAATTTCCTCTGAGAGGTTCTGTCATGGACCCCAGCTGGTGGGGTCCGCAGCATTATGGATGAGATGCGAGACAAATTCACACAGACTACTGAGCCCTGTGGAGGGAAAGTGATGGCATGGGCAATCTCTCAAGGGGAGAGTGAGCCAACCCTTGTCTTGACAATCTTTTATTGCTTTTCTGGGCACATTATATGGAGGACATTCCCCATTTACTATTCATGCTTTAGGTGGTTACCTGTTACAGAAAACAAAGGAAAGAATGTTGCTTATTACTTCAAAGAGAAGGATGTTGCCGACCAAGGGGAAAAGTGTTTAAACCAGTTACACTCCATACGGGAGAGATTTAGCACAGACTTTAGGAAGTTAGTTAGCACTTGCTGCCTCAATTTAGGGTGAGGGAGTTTTAGCAAAAGCAAACCTCACAACAGTCTCGGTACAATGCAGGCCTGATTCCCCACAGGAGAATCTATCTGTGGGTGTGGGTCCTGCACACCGGACCTCACTGTCCACTGGCCTTTCCGAGTGGGAGCTGGGCCCACATCACACAGAACGGTCTCCTATAAGGTTCCAAATATCACACTAACAGATAATGTCTTTAAAATACACACTACAAATATTTTTTTCTGATTTTTATTTTTTATTATTTTATTTTTTATTGGTTTTCAAGTACAATTGTGTCCATTTCCCCCCACCACTCCTCCCACCCCAACCATTCCCACTTTCCACCCTTGATCCTAGCCCCCTTTGCTTTTTGTCCATGCGTCCTTCATACATGTTCCCAAAAACCCTTCCTTCTCTTTTCCCCATTATCCCCTCCCACCTCCTCTCTGGTTACTGCATGTTTTGTTCTTAATTTCACTATCTCTGGTTATGTTTTGCTTACTTGTTTGTTTTGTTGATTAGGTTCTACTTATAGGTGATATCATATGGTATTTCTTTTTCGCCACCTGGCTTACAAATATTTTAAAAGAAATAAACAAACCATTATTTGAAAAGTAGAGGAAGTTATGACAGCATGTATGTAAAGATGTACATATCATCAAATATGTAGATTAAGAAATAGGTATAAATATATTTTAAGAAATGAATATTCTAAAGTACAAAAACATAATATTTGAAATAAAAAAATCAATTCAAGGGCTCAATATTAGATTTAAATTAGAAATAAAAAATCAGTAACTTGAAAACAGGTTGATAGTGATAGTACTTTCCAAAGAACAGAGAGTAAGATTATTCAGAAAAATGAGTAGAACTTCAGAGAAAGATGCAACATTAGAAGCACAACAAAATATTCATGATAGGAATGAGAAGGAGACAATACAGGGAATGAATCTGAAAAAATAATCTTCAAAGGAATATGGCTGAAACTTCTCAAATATGATGAAAAGCATTAATTTAAACACATCAAAAATATGTGACAAAGCCAACATAGGATAAACACAAAGAAATAAGTTTGGCAGATAATTATGTTCAAACTTTTGGTGCTGGAGGACAGACAGGAAGGATGATTTTTAAATTTAGATGATTTTGAAAGCTGTGAAGTTAAACAACTCATTGCATGAAATGGATATTGTGTATTATAAAAATAAAAATCACACATTAAACAAGTTTAACAGTTGACTTCTAATCAGAAACAATAGGGCCAGAAGAGTATGGGATAATATATTCAAAATGCTGAAAGAAACATTTATCTACCAAGATTCACATATTTAAAAGTTCCTAGCTATCACACTGCAGGCACAATTTGAGCAAAATAAATCAGACAGAAAAGTTAAAAACCATATGATTTCACTTATATGTAGAGTATAAAACTGAAAGCAACAAATGAATAAACAAGAAAATAAACAAAAGCTCATAAACACAGACAACTGTATGATACTTACCAGAGGACAGGGGGTTCGGGAGATAGTAAAGGGTAAAGTGTCAAAAATATGGAAACAGAGGATCTGACTTTGACTGGTGGGGACACAATGTCATGCAAAGGTCATGTATCATAGAATTGCACACCCCAAACATTTAATTTAAAAAGCACAATCCAAAAAAAAAAAAAGATAATTTAGAAAATTAAATCAATAAACCACAGATTGAGAAAAATACATGTAACTTATATTTCTGTCAAAACAATTATAATCAAAATATATAATTAATTCTGAAAATTCCACAATAAGAAATCAAGAACCTAGTGTGATTTTTTATTTCAATTGCTTTATATGGAAATGTGGAGATTAATACTGACATTTCAGTAGACTAGGTATTGAAAGATATATCCAAGGGCTCTGCCCAGAGACTGCATGAAATTTTACAGAACTCAATAAGTAATTATTGGTAGGAAAAAAAAGAAATTAATAAACTAATATAATGGGAAAAATATCTCAAGAGACACTTCACCATAGAAGATTGGAGATGACAAATAAGCACATAAAATGATGCTTGATATATTTAATAAAGAAATGTAATTTTAAATCAAAATATGATAAATATACAGTATTATAAAATAGACGCTGGCTGGTGTGTCTCAGTGTTCTGAGAGCTGCTGTATGAGGTGAAGGTTGCTGGTTCGATTACTGGTCAGGGTACAATATCATAAAATGGAAAAACAAACTGTCAGGTCTATGTGTTTGTGGCAATTTATGAAACATTATATTTAACAGAAACAGAAAGTGGTACATTAATATTCTGAAACACAGGATTTTTTCAGTTTCTTACCAAACATAAACTTTGTATGTATGTTTCTATCCTACTCTAGCTATTTAAACTATTTAACATTGAAATGAAACTTGCCTTCATACACATATCTATATACAAAAGTTTATAGCAACTTTATTAATAATCACCAACAAATGGAAATGACTTAGATTTCCTTCACATTTGTACTACTACTTAACAATAAATGTAAAGAGATATCAATTTGCATAAAAACATGGATAAAATTTGAATGCCTTTTTTAAATAAAAGGAGTCAAACCAAATATCGACATATTGTGTCATTACATTTATACAATGCTCTGGAAAAAACACATTTTAAAAAGGAAAACAGAGCAGTGGTTTCTAGCAGTTAGGCTTGGGTAGAGTTTCACTGCAAGGGGGAAGTATAAGGTAATTTAGGGTATGATGAAGTCTTCTGTATCATGACCACTATGATAGATACAGTATTATATGCATTTTATCAAAACTTATAGAATCATCTGTCATAAAAGGAGGTCTAATTTTAAATTAATTTAAAATGTTCACTTCTTAGAATCAGTGTCTCAATAACAAAATTCTGTCCCTGACACTCTTTGGAATTCAAGGAAGGCCTTGGGGTATGAGACTGTTTTATGTACCAGTTATTTATAGGTCAAACAAGTCAACAACCAAATAGCCAATAACTTAAAATGGCATTCAAATCCCATACATAAAATATCAAACAATCTATGTGATATTTTGTGTGTCCAAAAACACATTAAAAAACAACAAATGATGAAATAAAAACAAAAAATCAAACCAAATCTGATCATAATGTATCATCATTTAGTACAGTGGCCATATTAGTAAGAGAAAAGAGAACAGTTTCTTCCCTCTTGTAACTAATTTTTTAAAGGATTGAATATGGTGATCCATATGACTTACTAATACAGACAAAATACCACAAGGATTCATTTCTACCTCGATCAGATTTAATGGAGGGAGGCACCAACTTATCTTCCTGTGTCTCACACAAGGATGTAAAATGTTTTGCTTCACAGACACCTCTTCATTTCAGATATTAGCACCCAAGCATATGATGTTTACCATCTCTAATGCTGTTTTCTGCACAATAACAAAAGATATGTAACTTTTAAAATGTAGAAAAGTAAAATTGTATCAATGAGAAAAATTTGCCTGTGTATTATGCACAAATCCATAAAAATGATACCTTATATAAGATTCAAAGGCACCGAGAAATTGGAGATTGATTCTAATCCTTCACTTAGTATAGGAATTTGCTCAAAGAGTGCCTTCTCAGAGGAGCCTGCTCTGACCACTCTTTGAAAAAGCAGTCCTATCTGGAGCTCTTCCAAATCCTCAATACACTTCTTGTTTTTCCATAGTGCTTTGGACTGTTGCTCATAGTTCACATTCTACTCATTTACTAGCTATTTTATATTTATACTGACAACATATCAATTTCTTAAATAGAGTAGTTTTTCCTGTCCTGTTGTCCTACTGTAGTTTCAGCACCTCACAGATTGAGTGGTATATAGTGTGCTTGCTGATTTTTTAGTTGAATAAATCAGTGGATACTCCATATAGTCTCAGCTTCCAGGTTTATGTCCAATCTGGGTTTTTTAGATGTCCTGTATATACATAAGATTCATCTAAAACCATGTTGAAATTCCAACAAAGAGTCTACCAGAGATGTCTGTTGTTCCTATGAAAACAGAGTAGGATTATATTGCTGAGTATAGCTAGCAGAACGTCAAGAGAGTCTTGGCATTATCTAAATCAAGGGGGTTTACTTAGTAGAATTTGGGAAAGGCTATAGAAGAAGATGACTGCAAAGTAGGTGGGACCCGAGTCCACATGCTCATACACCCAACTGGGACACTTAGCTGATCTTCTGAAAAAAAAAAAAAAAAAGTAAACAGCCAACAAAATCTTAGCTGATATGAAGTTTGCAAGCCAAAGTGTGCAGAGGACACTTCAAAATGGGTAGTAAGGAGGTTTTATAGGTGGACAGGGAAAGTCTCTGGGCATGGTGGCAGAAACCGTGTTTGCCATGGGGACAACATAGGAAGAGAGCTGGGTCAGTGATAGCAGCCTAGAAGCTCCCTTCCCTGCCAAGGTAGAGAAATCACAGACTTGTGCCAGGAGTGACTTGAATGTGTAAAGTCTCCAGAGGCAGCACACACGCACACAGTTGGCTGTGACCCATGCCATGGTAGCAGTTGCCAGCCAGGACAGTGCCAAAGAGTGGGAGAGGGATCCTGGAGGCTCTTGGAGCTGGGGGAAATGGTAGGCAGTGACTAGTCCTAGCTGAGGTAGACTCTGGACTTGTCAGAGGTTTGGAGTGTGTGGAAAGCTGGGCAATGGCTTTTTTCAAAAAATATTTTTTTCTTTGTTTTTAATTTTATTGTTAAAGTACAGTTTTCTGCATTTCCCCTCCACTTCTCCCCCATTCCACTGCTAGGATTATATCCTAAAAATACTTTTTTCAAAGGGAGAGCTAAGGCATGCTGGGCAGGGACTTTGTGCATGTAGCTCCCTGGCCAACAAGGAGGGGATAGTGGGAACAGTTTGCTACCACTCAGTGCACCTCAAAGATTGATCAAAGTGGTGAAAAGCAAGGTGGTTCATTAGAACAAGCCTGGTGCAATGGCACAGAGTGGGGGGTGCAGGCCACAGAGTGCTCTAACAGTGAGCTGGCAGCTGGGCAACTGTGATTGTTATAGCCCACACTTAGTCCCCTTCCTTGGTGGAACCACCTGTCAGGGAAAACAGAGCCCAGTTCCCTGCCACCTGTAGGAGCCAGAAAGATCATGAAAACCAGCTGGGAAGGCTTAGCAAAGCACGGGGTGGGGACTTCTTTTTCTTTTTTCTTTCAAGAGTAAGACAGCCTGGCTAATGACTAGAAGTGCCCATTCTGAACTCCCCATGGGGAGACAAAGTACACTGGGTCCTAGGGCCCTATTGTAACACGCTGCAGCCAAGGGGGGCCACAAATAGGGATTTTTAGTGGGATCCAGAATTCAGGGTGTCTAGGAAATATTATAAAAATATATAAAGGATGTCTTCACCCCCACAAGTCTGAGCTGGGGGATGGGACACATGGAGCAGGCCCATTGAGGGCTGTTTTGTAGAGCAACAGCTTTGCAGCAACCTTTGGCCTGATCATTTAACATATCTATAACTTTTAACCAGTTTCATGGATATGTTAAATAGCTGTGGCCATGCTTTGAGCCAGGGAGATGGGAGTGACTTCAACCCATGAGGTAACTGGGCGGCAACTCCCTTTGCATGAGAGCTTGCAGGTGATTGGACCCATGCATGGGAAAATGCCTGCCTAGACTTACTATGGCAGCCAAGAAAGGCTGGAAAAATACCAGAATGTTGGCAGTGTAACTGATTGTGGGAGGAGTTAGAAATGGGGCTACAGAGGAAGATTGGCTCTGGTATTTAAACCCAGGCATGGCATCCATGATGGTTTTGGGGACCACGTGGCTTTTGTGAATGTTGAGAACATGCAGCTTTGGGGTGCTCCCTTTTACCACATGGCTTAGGAAGCAATAAAAACCTTGCTTGGAAGGAAAGGGGTTAAAGGACTCTTGCTGGTGGGCCATGAGAATGTCTTGTGGGTTTGGATTAACTGGAGATTGTGGCTGCAACACAGCTGTTGGTGCTGGAACCCAAGGGGCTGTCTGAACCATGACTTCTACTTCTTTTCCTGAGATACCATATCCTGGTCTGGTCAGAGGGAAAAGGAAAGACTGTGTGCATTTGTGGGTATTCTAAAGACTTTAGTATTTTAATGAAGACATTAAGTCATTACTCTAAGTCTCTATAACTCTACATAAATAATTCCTTTCCTTTTCACCAATCTCTGGCATTGAGAGACATCTTTCCCTGGTGGTGGGCAAGGAAAACCTTGTATGGGGGACCCCCAGAGCACAAGGGTGGGTCCACTGAGTAATAGTATATTGTTCACCACCCACCCTGGGTCTGTTCTGTAACATAGTTTCACTAAATCCATCAAAGCGGGGAGTTAACAATGGCAAATTCAGGGTACCATCCAGACTTGTCTCACATACAGAATGGCAGACTACACCAAGCAGGAGAGAGATGACATTCCTTCAAAGATTGTTCCCTGCATTCCATGAAATGGACAGCTATTTAAGCAGAAACTGTTCATTATTGGAAATAAAGTGGGGCAGACTAAGATGGGAGGTATAGAGGCAGGGGGAACGCACCCACAATTTTCCTGGAAGATTGAACAATGCCTCCCAGGTAAGATACAAAGATCTCACCCTCTCAAAAGCAATGGAAGCTCCCTCTAGAAGCAGAGGAGGGAGGAGATACAGGTGGTGTTGCCAAACGTTGAAGGACCCACAGGGGACTTGGAGCTGAGAGAAAACCAGAGACGGACCCAGAAAGAAGTCAGAAGGCAAATACCAACAGCTGAGACAAATTTCACTTTGCTCTTCATCAAAACTTGTGTGTTTTTTATTATCTTTCTTCTTTTTTGTTATTTTTGTTTGTTTCTGTCTTTCATATTGCATTTTATTTATTTTTCTTTTGCTTCACTTATATTCCAAGTAACTCAATACTCTTGGTCTTTTACTTTTTATTCTTTTTATTGAGAATATATATATTATATATATTCTCACTATTATATAATAAATATAATATAATATAATATAATATAATATAATATAATATAATATAATATAATATAATATTATATTATATTATATTATATTATATTATATTATATTATATTATATTATATGTAATTATATATTTATATATAATTATTATCATATATAAATTATATATAAATTATATTATTTATTATTATATAATATATAATATATAATATATAATATATATTATATTTTTATATTATAAATAAATAATTATAATATATAATTATCGTATATATTTATATATAATAATTATATTGTTATAATATATATTGTATAATATAATATTATATATTATATATTATATATATATTATATGTATTATATATGTGTGTTCTCAATAAAAAGAATAAAAAGTAAAAGACCAAGAGTATTGAGTATATTATATATATTATATATAATTTCATATTATTATTCCAAATCCCACACAGCAACCTTCCCTAGTCTTAATCCATTTTGCAATGCAGTCTTTGTGATCTATATTACTGCTGTTGTAAACTTTATTTTCTCTCACTATGCCATGTTCCTATACTTACTCTCACTGTTTCTCCTCCATCAAACCTTCCATAAGTGTTCTTCTTTCTTAAGTCAGCTCACATTCTTTTTCCTTTCATAAAATAGTCTATTTCCTTTCCACCTTTTATAAACAGTGGGTAGTTGGGTGAAACACCATGGTAATTTCTGTACTTCTCCAATGGAATGCCTATTTGTTCACTATTTGTATTTTAAATCCCAAAGAATACTCTCCCACTGTCTTACTCCATTTTGCTTCCCCCTCTCCCTGATCAGTTGGATGAGGAATTTTATTTCATGTTTCCTTCGTTCAACCTGGGCTTTATTCTTTACTGTTTTAAGTTTATTTCATCCATCCACTCAAAATTATTTCTCTTTACTTTAGACATCTCATACTCAATTTTTGATTTTGTACAATATTCTTATTCCTGTTGCACCCTTATTAAACATTCTAATGTTATTGCTGTCAACCCTGCTGTGTTTTTTCCTGCAATTTTGCTCTAGTTGGTCCAATACCTTTACAGTTTTACTTCAAACCTCATAGCACACTCTTCCCCTTTTTACCCCATTGTTCCTGTCACTCTTCCGTGTATTACTTATTTTTTTTCAATTTTCTTTCTCCCTTTCTTCACTTTGGTTCTAACCCATACTATTACCAATTCTCCTCCCTATTACTATTCAAAAACATTTTACCCTCTTTTAGTCATCTCACATTCCCTTTGTTATATTGTATAATATTTGTAATCTCTCTTCACCTTCATATTTGCTCAATTGTAGTTAAGATTGCTAATGTGGTAAGGAGGATCATTTCAGTGCCCTAGGTTTGATGGTCTGGTCATACTGCTTTGTTAACCACCACCTGTAAAATAGCATACAAGACAAAGTGGGAGTTGTGACTACCAGTAAACCCATTGGAGGAAGACCCCGCCAACAAAGAAGCCACAAACAAACAAAGCCCAAGCGCAATGAGAAGACCCACACCAATGGAAGGAAGGACAAACCTAGAGCATCCAGACAAGGAGATCAAAGAGATTGCATCACTGAGTCCTAGAGAACCCCTAACAGAGAAGTCCATCCCATGAAGACAGGCAGGCAAAGCAGAGCACCCTGAGACAGAGAAACAAATGAAAAAGGTCATCTAAAATGGGGAGGCAAAGAACCCCCTTTCAAAAGGAATTATAGAAGCCCCAGTAAAAGAGCTAAATAAAATTGAGGTAAGCAATCTATCAGATGTAGAATAAAAAAATGTTTGTAAGGATGCTCATTGAACTCACTGACAACTATGAGGAACTGAGTAGGAACTACAATGTCATGAAAAAGGAAAGAAAAACTATAAACAAGAACCAGGAAGAAATGAAGAATACAATATCTGAAATAGAAAATAAGGAAGAAGGAATTGCAAAGGAGGCTGGATGAATCAGAGGACTGGATCAACTAGCTAAAGACAAGGTAGAAAGAAATACCCAGGTACAGCAACAAAATGAAAAAAAAAGATTAAAAAACTATGAAGATACGTAAGGAAATTTCAAGACAACAAAAAACATACCAATATTTGCATCATAGGAATACCAGAAGGAGAAGAAAAAGATAGAAAATGAGTTTTCTATCGCTTATGTAAGGGACAGAAAACCTGTTTGATAAAATAAAGACAGAAAACTTCCATAACTTAGAGAGGGCAAAAGCCATGCAAGTCCAGAAATCACAGAGGGTCCCAATCAACATGAATACAAACAGACCTACTCCAAGACACATCATAATTAAAATGCCAAATTTTAAAGACAAAGAGAGAATCTTAAAAGCAGCAAAGGAGAAAGAGATAGTAACATACAAGAGATCTCTGATAAGTCTAGCAGCTGATTCCTCAACAGAAGCAATACAAGCCAGAAGAGAAGAGCCAGAAATACTCTAAGTAACGAAAAGCAAAGGACTGCAAGCAAAGCTATTCTACCAAGCGAGGCTGTCAATTAAATTAGAAGGCAAAATAAAGAGTTTCCCAGACAGAATAAGGTTTAAAATATTCACCTCGACCAAACCAGCATTGCAAGGCATGCTAAAGGGACTGCTTTAAGAAGATGAAGATATAGAGTAAGAGACAGAAGAACACAGGTACAAAAGGAAAAAAGGGCAATGAATAAGTAGCTATCAATACTAACCTTAAATGTAAATAGATAAAATGCTCCAATAAAAAGCATAGGGTAGCTGAATGGATAAGAAAACTGTCTATAAGAGACTCACCTCAGAAAAAAAGACCTACACAGACTGAGAGTGAATGGATGAAAAAAAAATCCAGACAAATGGACAAGAAAAAAGCCAGGGTAGCAATACTTACATAACACAAAATAGATTTCAAAAAAAGACCACAAAAAGAGGAAAAGAATGCCATTTCATAATTCTTTTTATTTTTAGTTTTTATTATTCTTCAACTATAGTGGTCTCCATTGCTGTCCCATCATTACTCTCCATTGCCCTACCTATACCCAACCTGCACATTCTATCATTTCATAATACTCAAGGGAGGGAATACATCAAGAAGACATAAACATTGTAAATATATATGCACCCAACATAGGAGCACACAAATATATAAGGAAAATCTTGGAGGACTTCAAGAAAGATATAGACAGCAACACACTTAAACAAGAGGACTTTAACATCCCAATGTCAACATAGACAGATCTCCCAAACAAAGAAGAACATTGTGCACAGGAACACCATGGTAGATCAAGTGGGCTTAACTCATATACACACAACCATTCACTCAAAAGAAGCAAAACATACCTTCTATTCAAATGCACAAGGAACATTTTCAAAGGTAGACCACATGATAGGACACAAAACAAGTACATATGAAGCATTTTCTAGGATAACTATGGTTTAAAACTAGAAAACAACCTCAGAGAAAAATAATTTTAAGAATATTCAAATACATGAAGACTGAATAACATGTTAATAAATAACAAGTGAGTAAAATATAATATCAAGGAAGAAATAATAAAGTTTCTGAAAACAAATGAAAATGAACACAAAACAACCCAAAACCTATGGCACAGAGAGAAGGCAGTCTCTAGAGGGGAGTTCATAGCATTAAAGGCCTACCTAAAAATGATAGAAAATTTTCAAATAAACAATCTAACCCTACATCTAGGAGAACTGGAGGAACAACAACAAACAAATCCCAGAGTGAGTAGAAGAAAGGAAATAATCAAGATCAGAGCAGAATTAAAGTAGATAGAGTCTAAAAGAACAATTCAAAGGACCAACAAAATCAGGAGCTGGTACTTTGAAAAGCTAAACTAAATCAACAAGCTTTTAAACAAACTCATGAAAAAAGAAAGATAGACAAAATAAATAAAACTGGATAAAAAAGTCTAAATTACAACCAACACCACAGAAATACAAATGATCCTAAGAAATTATTATGACCAAAACTATGCAAAGAAATTTGAAAACTTATTCCTGGCTGGTGTGGATCAGTGGAGTGAGGACCAGACTGAGAACCAAAGGGTTGTTCATTAGATTCCCGCTTAGGGAATATGCCTGAGTTGTGGACAGAGTCCCCAGTAGGGGTGCAGAAGAGACAATCACACGTTAATGTTTCTCTTTCTCTATTTGTCCCTCCTTCCCTTCTTTCTAAAAATAAATAATTAAAATGGAAAAAAAAGATATTTAAAAACCTGAGTAGAATGTACAAATTTCTAGAAAAAAAAATAGTCTTCCAAAATTGAATGTAAAAGAAGCATAAAGCCTAAACACACCAATAACAGCTGACAAAATTGAAGCAGTAATAAAAAAATAAATAAAATAAATTAAATAAATAAATAAATAAATAAATAAATAAATAAATAAAATTAAAAAAAAAAAAAAAAAACCTCCTGGCATTCAAAACCCCTGGATCGGACGGTTTCACAGCAGAATTTTACAAAACATATCAGGAAAAGCTAACCCCTATTTTTCACAGACTATTCCAAAAAATTTAAAAAATGGAAGACTCCCAAACTCTTTTTGTGAAGCCACCATCACCCTTATCCCAAAAACAGATAAAGATACAAAAAATAAAGTAAGCTATAGGCCAATATCACTGATGAACATAGATGCTAAAATTCTCTACAAATTTAGGCAGCCCTCATCCAGCAATACATTAAAAACATCATACACCATGATCCAGTGGGAGTCATCCAGGGATGTAAGGATGGTACAATACTTGCAAATCAATAAACATAATACATCACATAAACAAAAGAAAAGACAAACATCACATGATCATGCCAATCAATGCACAAAAAGCATTTGATATAGTAAAGCGCCCATTTATGATAAAAACACTCAGCAAAGTAGGAATCAAGGGAGCATTACTCAACATAAAAAGGCCATATATGAGACACCTACAGCTAACACCATGCTCAATGGGGAAAAAAAAAAAAAACATTCCCACTAAGATCAGGAACAAGACAAGCTTGTGCACTTTCACTACTTTTATTCAACATAGTTTTGGAAGTCCTAGCCATAGAAATCAGACAAGAAACAGAAATAAAACACAACCAAATTGGAAAGAAGGAAGCAAAACTGTCATTTTTTGCAGATGACATGATAGTGTATGTAGATAATCCTATAGACTGCACCAAAAAATTGCTCAACCTAATAAATGAATTTGGCAAAACAGCAAGATACAAAGTCAATCTTCAGAAATCATGAAATATCAGAAATAGAAATCAAGGGAGAGAGAAGATGATGACTGGGTAAGAGGGAGTAGATTCCACTTCCCCCTACAGATGGGAGAGAAACCTGTCTGATCTATGGAGGAACACAGTAGACAGCCAATAGTACCACAACATATATGAAAATAGGACATCAAAAATTGTGGCAGACATTGAAAAACCAGATGGTAAGGAGACTACTTTGGGACAATAAGGGCCCAGAGATCAGCCTGGGGGTCAGGGAGGCTCCAACCCTGATCAGGGGCCGGCTGGGAAGACCACAGGGCTCTTGGGAGAGAGCTGGGTCTGTGCTCTCTCCCCCTTCCCCTGCCAGGCAGGGTTTGAGCAGCACTGGGAGAGGCCTGGTTGCTTGAAATTGCAGAGAGGTCAGTAAGGACTGAGTGGCAAACATACAGGGGCTGTGACCACTCATGCATAGCCTTGGAAAGAGTGAGCACCAGAGCCATGCTACCAGAGGTGGCCCTGTCCGGCCCGTGCTGTCACCTGGGGATACAGAGCTTTGTGGAGCACCTAGGGAGCATGCCCGAACCCAGAGTGTGTGCACCTCCGGAGACCGGGAGCCTGAACTCGGTAAACCTGGAGTGGTTGCGCTGGCCTCCAGGAGACTCAGAGACTGCACCCATGAACTCGGAGTTAGTGTGCATGCCCCTGTAGATCAGGAGATGGCTCCGATAAGCCCGAAGTGGGCTCACGTGCCTCCGGAGACCCAGAGACCCAGAGACCCAGAGACCAAATTTGTAAACCAACCACTTAAGACTGCTGCAGCCAGCAAGAATAGAAAAACTGGACTGACCACTATGAAACCAGCAAGAGGTATGGTGTGTGTGCACGTGCGTGTGTGTGTGTGTGTGTGTGTGTGTGTGTGTTGTTTGTTTGATTTTTCTAAAGGAATTTTTTTTTAATTTTAAATTTTCATCTCTCAATGCCTTTTGCTTCTCTTTCCTTGTTTCTTGTTTTATTCGCTCTTCATTTCTATCCAGCTTTCTCTCTTCTACCTTCCTTAGTCTACTTTTTTTTAAATACCCACAAATGAGACCAAAAAACCCAGAACTGTGAAAAGACCAGAGTTGGACACAAAAACAGGGCATCCAAACAGCTGAGACAGAGAGAAAAATTTCACTTTGCTATTACAGAGAACCTGCAAGATATTGTGTATTTGCATTATTATTTTTACATTATTCTTACATATTTAATTTTAATAATATTTTTGTATTTCTGTTTTGTCTTCTTTGCTTGGCTGGTTATATTGTATCAATTAACAGGTTTCCCCTGTTCTCTCATTCATAGTGTATTGCTAATTTACTGTCCTTCATTTCACTTGTGTTCCATTAGCACACTACTGAAGGTCTGATACACTCTATCCTTGGTATCTAGATCTCATAGATTCTGTTATATGATTATTGCTCTAATATTATTGAAAATACTAGCTGTTCCATACTATTGTAAATACTACACAACACCCCTCCGAGATCTTAGCACACTTCATGGTTTCCTGAGCTCTATTACTATACTGGTTAACTCTATTCTCTCACACACTACACATATTTACTATCCTTTATTTTCACCTTACCTCAGAATCTGACCTCCCACAACCTCACTGCTTTCTAGATCCAACTCACAATCATTCCCTCCCCAACAAGAGTTTTATCTTCATTCCACCCTTTCCAAAAAGTGACTAGCTTGGTGGTATATCATGGTTAACATTATAGATAGCTGAAGGATCTCCTATCTCTTCTTTATCGACTGCTGTTGTAAACAGCACACAATACTCTCTTGCTGTCTTAAACCACTTTGCCTTGCCCTCCAACTGATCACAAAAAAAAGAGTAGGTGGAAGCAGTGAACACCAGGAAACCTGAAGAAGAATGCACCATGGAATCTCACAGGTATTCTACCACAGAAATTCACACCATATAACCAAGGAGTCAGAAAAGATCAGGTTAAGAAGCGGAGGCTAACAAGAAGAGTCTCATAAACAATGGGAAGACAAAGAAACAATCCCCAAATAAAAGGAAAGGAGGAAGCCTCAGAAAGAATGCTAAACGAAATGGAGGCAAGTCAGCTATCAGATACTGAATTGAAAGAACTGGTTATCAGGAAGTTCCATGAGATCACAATAACCTACCAGAAACTACAGGGGAACTAAAATGAACTCATTGCAAAATTATCAGGATGAAAAAGGAAATAGAAACTATCAGCAAGGCCAAGACAAAATGAAGAATACAATATCTGAACTTAAGAACACAGTAGAAGTAATCAAAAGCAAGATGGGTGAAAAAGAAGGTCAGATCAGTGAGCTGGAGGAAAAAGCAAAAAAAAAACAAAAAAAAAACAAACAAACAAACAAAAAAAAACCACACCCAGAAAGATCAATAAAAGAAAAAGAGGCTCAGAAAGAATGAAGAGGGATTAAGAGAAATACAAGACAATATGAAACGTAACACTATCCAAATAATAAGGATATCAGAAGGAGACAAAGAAGAGAAAGGGATACAAAATCAATTTTAAAAAGTAATGATGGAAAACTTCCCTAATTTGATGAGAGAAAAAGTCACACAAATCCAAGAAGCACAGAGATTCCCAATAAAGAGGAACCCAAAGAGGCCCATGTGAAGACAAATCATAATTAAAATGGCAAAATTCCAAGACAAAGAATAAATCTTGAAGGCAGCAAGGGAGAATAAGGAAGTAACCTACAAGGCAGCCCCAATAAGGTTAGCTGCTGACTTCTCAATGGAAACACTCCAAGCCAGAAAAGAATGGCAAGAAATATTCCAAGTAATGAGAACCAGAGGCCTGCAATCTAGGCTTCCTTACCCAGCAAGGCTCTCAATCAAGATAGAAGGCCAAAGAAAGAGCTTTCAAGACAAAATAATGCTAAAAGAATACACATCCACCAAACCATCTCTGCAAGATGTGCTAAAGAGATGGCTTTAAGGAAAGGAAGGAAAAGAAAGAGAGAAAGGAAGACAGGTACAAAAATGACAATGAATAAGAACCTATCAATAATAACCTGAAACATAAATGGATTAAATACACCAATCAAAAGCCATAGAATAGTGGTTTGGATAAGAAAGCATGACCCACACATATGCTGACTACAAGAGACCCACCTCAGGACAAAAGACTTACACAGATTGAAAGTAAAGGGCTAGAAACAAATTTTCCAAGCAAACAGACAGGAAAAAAAAAAGCCGAGGTAGCAATACTCACATCAGATAAAACAGACTTCAAAAATTGGCCATAAAAAGAGACCCAAAAAGTCACTTCATAATACTCAAGGGAAGAATCCACTAAGAAGACATAAACATTGTAAATATATATGCACCTAATGCAAGAACACCCAAATAAATAAAGAAAATCTTAAAGGACTTCAAGAAAGATATTGACAGCAACACAATTATAGTAGGGGATTTTAACACCCCACTGTTAAAAATGGAAAGAAATTCCAAACAAAATATCAACAAAAATATTGTGGCATTGAATAATGCCCTAGCTGAAATGGACATAACTGATATATATATAGAGTCCTTCTTCCCAAAGAAGCTAAATGTACATTCTTTTCAAATGCACATGGAACATATTCAAAGATGGACCACATCATGGGACACAAAACAAGTAGGCAAATTCAAGAAAAATGAAGTCATACCAAGCATTTTAGCTGACCACAAAAGATTGGAACTAGAAACCGACCCCAAGGGAAAAAACTCCAAACACTCAAAATCATGGAGATTGAATAGCATGCTGTTAAACAATGAATGGGTCAAGAATGAAATTAGAGAAGAAATCAAAAAGTTTCTGGAAACAAATGAAAATGAACTTATGACAACCCAAAATTTAGGGAACACAGCAAAGGCAGTACTGAGAGGGAAGTTCATAGTGATACAGGTCTACCTAAAAAAGAAAGTAACATTTCAAACAAACACCTAACCCTACACCTACAAGAACTCGAGGCACAACAACAAAGACAGCCCAGAACTAGTACAAGGAAGAAAATAACCAAGATCACAGAAAAATTAAATGACATAGAGATGTAAAGCACAATTTTAAGGATCAATGAATCCAGGAGCTGTTTCTTTCAAAAGATAAATAAAATGTACAAGCCTCTATGCAGTCTCATCAAGAAAAAAAGAGAAAGGACCCCAGTAAACACAATCAGAAATGAAAAAGGAGAGATTACAACTATTACCACAGACATACAAAGGATTGTAAGAAATTACTATGAGGAGCTATATGCCAAGAAATTTGAAAACCTAGGTGAAATGGACAAATTTCTAGAAAAATGTAATCTTCCAAAACTGAATGAAGTTGAAGCAGGAAGCCTGAAGAGACCAATAACAGCAGAAGAAATTGAGCAGTAATAATAATAATAATAATAATAATAAAAACTCCCGACACACAAAAGCCCTGGACCAGATGGTTTCACAGGAGAATTCTACAAAACTTTTAAGGAAAAACTAACCCCTATCCTTCACAGACTATTTGAAAAAATTCAAAGTGGTAGAAGACTCCCAAACTCTTTTTATGAAGCCAAAATCATCCTAATCCCAAAACCAGATAAAGACACAACAAAAAAAGAAAACTTCCACCCAATATCACCAATGAACATAGATGCTAAAATGCTCAACAAAATATTGGCAAACCACATCCAACAAAACACTAAAAAGATCATACACCATGACAAGGTGGGATTCATCCCACGGATACATGGATAATTCAACATTAGAAATCAGTAAATGTAATACACCACATAAACAAAAACAAAGACAAAAAAACACAAGATCATATCAATAGATGCAGAAAAAGCATTTGATAAGGTACAGCACCCATTTATGATAAAAACACTCAGCAAAGTGGGAATAGAGGGAAATTTTAACACCCCACTGTTAAAAATGGAAAGAAATTCCAAACAAAATATCAACAAAAATATTGTGGCATTGAATAATGCCCTAGCTGAAATGGACATAACTGATATATATATAGAGTCCTTCTTCCCAAAGAAGGACTCTATATCCTACTCAAGAATCCTACTCAACATAGTAAAGGTCCTGTACGAGAGACCTACAGCCAACATCATACTCAATGGACAAAAACTAAAAGCCTTTCCACTAAGATCAGGAACAAGATGAGGATGTCCACTTTCACCACTTCTATGCAATATAGTATTGGAAGTCCTAATCACAGCAATCAGAAAAGAAAAGGAGATAAAAGACATTCACATCGGAAATGAGGAAACAAAACTGTCATTGTTTGCAGATGATATGGTAGTGTACATAAAAAATTTGCCCTGGCTGGTGTAGCTCAGTGGATTGAGTGCGGACCTGCGAACCAAAGTATCCCAGTTCGATTCCCATTTGGGGCACATGACTGGGTTGCAGGCCAGTTCCCAGCACTGGATGCACAAGAGGCAACCATACATTGATATTTCTCTCCCTCTCTCCTTCCCTTCCCCTCTAAATATAAATAAATAAAATTGATTTAAAAATCCTATAGAGTGCACCCCAATACTGCTCCACCTAATAAATGAATTTGGCAAAACAGCAGGATATGAGGTCAATATTCCCAAATCCAAGGCATTTTTGTATACCAATTATGAAACAGCAAAAGGAGAAGGCAAGAAAAAAGTTCCATTCGATAGAGCAAAAAGACAAATAAAATACCGAGGAATAAACCTAACCTAAGAGGTAAAAGACCTGTATGCAGAAAATTACACAACACTGAAGAAAAAAATAAAGGAAGAAACAAACCAATGGAAACATATACCATGTTCATGGTTCGGAAGAATTAACATCATCAAAATGTCCATACTGCCCAAAGCAATTTACAAATTCAATGTAATACCTATTAAATTACCAATGGCATACTTCACAGACATAGAACAAACACTTCAAAAATTTATATGGAACCATAAAGGACCTTGAATAGCTGTTGCAATTCTCAAAAAGAAGAGCAAAGTAGGAGGGATCACAATACCTGACACCAAACTGTATTATAAGGCCACTGTAATCAAAACAGCCTGGTACTGGCATAAAAACAGACACATGAACCAGTAGAACAGAGAACCCAGAAATAAACTCAAGTCTCTATGGTAAATTAATATTTGAGAAATATTAATAAACAAACAAAGCAACAAACAACAAGTGTTGGAGAGGTTGTGGAGGAAAGGGAACCTTAGTGCATTGTTGGTGGGATAGCAGACTGGTATAACCAGTATGGAAAACTATGGAATTTTCACAGGAAACTAAAAATGGATTTGCCTTTTGACTCAGCTATTCCACTGCTAGGATTATACCCTAAGATCCCCGAAACACCAATCCAAAAGATCCTGTGCACCCCAATGTTCATAGCAGCACAATTTACAAGAACCAAGTGCTGGAAGCAACCTGGGTGCCCATCAGTAAATGAATTGATCAAAAAACTATGGTTCATTTACACAGTGGAATTCTATGCAGCAGAAAGAAAGAAGGAGCTCCTACTCTATGTAACAGCATGGATGGAACTGGGAAGCATTATGCTAAGCAAAATAAGCCGGGTGGTGAAAGACAAATACCACATGATCTCACCTTTAACAGGAACCTAAACAACAAAGCAAATAAACAAGCAAAATATAACTAAAGACACTGAAAGAGAGAATGGGCTGATAGTGATGAGAGGCGAGAGGGGAGGGAATTTCAGGGGAAAAGGGGAATGGTTTACAGGAACAAGTATGAAAGACACATGGACAAAAACTAGGGGAGGTAGAAATGGGAGGGAAGGGAGAAGGCTGTGTGGGCGGGCTGGAATGGGATTAAAAGACAGAAAACTGTACTTGAACAACAATTAAATTTTTAAAAAAGAAATAGAAATCAGGGAAATAATCTCATTTTATATAGAAACAAGAAAAATGAAGTACCTAAGACTAAACCTAACCAAGGATGTAAAAGACCTATACTCAAAAAATTACACAAGACTGAAGAAAGAAATTAAGAAAGACACAAACAACTGGGAGCTTGTACCATGTTCATGGATTGAAAGAATTAACATCATCAAAATGTCCATAATATAAAAAGCAATTTATAGTTTCAACACAATCCCTATTAAAATTTCAATGGCCTATTTCACAAATATATAATAGTCATTTCAAAAATTTGTAAGGAACCATAAAAGACTCTGATAGCTGCACCAATTTTGATAAATAGGAATGAAACAGGAGGGATCACAATACGTGATATGAAACTGTATTACAAGGCACCTATAATCAAAACAGCCTGGTACTGTCATAAGTACAGACACATCAACCAACTAAACAGAATAGAAAGCCCAGAAATAAGCCCAAGTATCTATAGTCAATTAATATTTTACAAAGGGAGCAGAAGCTTTAAATGTTGTAAAAATAGATTGTTCATCCAATGGTGTTGGGAGATATGGACACCTGCATGCAAAAAAATGGAACTCAATCAACAACTTACACCATACACAAAAATAAATTCAAATTGGGTAAAAGACTTAAATATAAATCATGACAACATAAAAGTTTTAGAGGCAAACATAGGCAAGAAAATGTCAGATATTCCATACAGCAATATTTTCACTGATAGGTCCCCTAGAGCAAGGGACATAAACGAAAGAATAAACAAATGGGATTTCATCAAAATAAAAAGCTTCTGCACTCCTAAAGAAAACAGCATTAAAATTAAAAGAGAACCAGAAAACAGCATTAAAATTAAAAGAGAACCAACAGGAACCTAAACAACAAAACAAATAAACAAGCAAAATATAACTAAAGACACTGAAATAGAGAACAGGCTGACAGTGACCAGAGGGGAGAGGGGAGGGAATTTCAGGGGAAAAGGGGAATGGTTTACAGGAAAAAGTATGTTTTCCCAACTGTATGGTAAAACATAATTGGCAATGATACCTCAGGCAAGAATTTCATTTCTTAAATGTATAAATAATTCACTCCACTGCACACCAGGAAGACAACCCAATTAAAAAATGGGCTAAGGGCTTGAACAGACACTTCTCTAAGAAAGACATACAGAGGACCCAGAGACATATGAAAGATGCTCAGCAACACTAGCCATATGAGAGATGCAAATTAAAACCACAATGAGATACCACTTCACACCAGTCAGAGTGGCCATCATAAACAATTCAACAAACAAGTGCTGGATAATATTCGGAAGAAAGCATACCCTAGTGCACTGTTGGTGGGAATGCAGACTGATGCAGCCAATGTGGAAAACAGTATGGAATTTCCTCAGGAAACTAAAAATGAAACTGCCTTTTGACCCAGAAATTCCACTGCTGGGATTATATCTTAAGAACCCTGAAACACCAATTCAAAGAACCCATGCACCCCAATGTTCATAACAGCACAATTTACAGTAGCCAAGTGCTGGAAGAAACCTAGGTTCCCCTCAGTAAATGACTGTATCAAAAAACTGTGGTACATTTTCACAATGGAATATTATGCAGTAGGAAGAATGAAGGAGCTCCTACCTTTCACACTAGCATGGATAAATCTGGATAGCATTATGCTAAATGAAATAAGCCAGGTGGTAAAAGACAAATTCCATATGATCTCATCTATAAGTGGAACCTGATCAACAAAACAAACAAGTAAGCAAATTATAAACAGAGACATTGAAATAAAGAACAGATTGACAGTAACCAGAGGGGAAGGGGGGAAAGAATAATTGGAAAAATAGGGGGAAGAGTCATCAAGGAACATATATAAAGTACATATGGATAAAGCCAAAAAAAGTACCATCAAGGGTTGGAGGCAGTGGTGGGTGGGGCAGGGGTGTGTGGAGGGGCAATAATGGAGACAACTGTACTTGAAAAACATTGAAAATAAAATAAAATAAAACAAAACAAAATAAAATAAAATCAAAAATCTATGGTACATTTACATAATGAAATATCACTCTGCTTAGAAAAGGAAGAAAATTTTACCCTTTGCAACAGCATGATGGACCAGAAGAACATTACACTAAGTAAAATAAGCCAGTCAGAGAAAGACAAATACCATGTGATTTCACTCATATGTGGCATCTAATGAACAAACTGAAGTAAAAAGGAAAGTAGAGACAGACTTAATGATAGAGAACAGGCTGAAACAGCTGTCTCAGAAGAGTTGAGAACAACTGTGTGGTGAGGTTAGGGGGGTGAGGGACAGAGCAAAAAAGAAAAATGTCTCAAGGACATGGACAACAGTTTGATGGGAAAGGAAGTTGGTGGAGGTAGAAGAGGGATTAAGGGGAATAAATGGTAATAAAAATATAATAAAATAAAATAAAAATCAATAAAAATGTATCTTAAAATAAGCTAGTTGGAGTAGGTTAGGTGGTAGAGGGATTGAGTGAAAAGAAAAAAAAAGCTCATGGTCTTGGACAACAGTATGGTCATTGCTGGGTGGAGGAGAATATAAGGGGAGTAAATATTAATGGGAAAATACAATAAAATAAAGTAACATAATAAAATTAATTATTTCAAGGAAAAAATTCTTCACCTACAAAATCATGAAAATATTTTCTTTTATGTATCATATTTTTATGTTCTTTTTTGTATATATTTTTATTGCTGTTCAATTACAATTGTCACCATTTTTCCCCCATTGCTCTCCCCTACCTTGTCCACCCCACCTCCCACTGGTTCCACATTCAATCCTCCCCTCCTTTTACCATTGTCCATGAATCCTTTATATACATGTTCCTTGCCTTGACCTTTCCCGTTTGTTCCCCCAGTTACTCCCTCCCATTCCCCACTGGTTACTGTCAGTTTGCTCTTTATTTACATTTCTTTGGTTCTATTTTGATCACTTGTTTGTTTTGTTGATTAAGTTCCACTTGTAGATGAGATTACATGGTATCTGTCTTTCAGCTTCTAGTTTATATTTATTTAATTCACATTTAGGTTTTTAATCTATGTGGAATGTATTTTTTTGTCTTTTGTGAAGGATCTAATATTAACATTTATGTTTTTCAGTTATATGGTAACTAACTATCCAAGCATCACATGTTAAATAGTTTATCCTTTCCCTACTAATCTTTGATACTACCTCTGATACATAACAAATTTCTTAATATGAGTTACTGGTGCATTCACATTTTTAAACTCTAAAACTGCAATGTTAATATATTTATCTACTTTAGTGTAAGGAATTTCTAGAAAGTCTGTCGCTAATGGCCAGAAACCAAAAAACTAAAATGGTTTAATGTAATCATTTAGATTTGTCTTCTATATTCATGCTCAGATATCAAGACAACTATCAAGTTAATAGACTACTACATTGCAGAAGGATGAGAACTAATTCAAGGTAGATAGAAGCAGGAAATGCTCATTAAACTATGGGGGGCCAGGGCCACTCTTAAAGGAGATAAACTATACCTAGATCATAAACCGAATGGGTCACTAACCAGCAATGTAACTTTGAACATGATACTCAATCTTTCAGAGCATAGTTTTGTCATAAATTAAAAATATCATCACAGTACTACCAAGGTAGATTTGTTATGAGAAATAAATAAAAGACATGTATACAAAGTGCTGAGCATAGTACCTAGCACATAAGAATTTAGTCAATGTAAATTTCCCCACTCAAAAAAAGGATTTATGCTTACAGTTACATTTAACAATTCTGTTCATTCAATTTCATGACAATCTCTCCATTATTTTGTTAATGTCCCCTCCTCGCTTTGTTGAGAAAATTCTAATAGGTAAGAATTCTAGGTACTGTAACAAAGGAGTAGACATCATCAAATACTGTCCACAGCAGCATTTTTGTAAGATAAATGTGTATAAATGCAGCCTTTCAAAGTCATCATTCACTCTTCACTTTCAGGATATACAGAATAATGCAATGTTAGCAAAGGCTTTCAAATTTTGTCATGCATCAGAGTCCCCTGAATGTCTGGTTAAACACAGATGCTGGGCCTCGCACTCAGAATTTCTGGTTCTGTGGGCCTAGGTGCAGATCTTGGAATTTGCATGTCAATAACAAGTTCCAAGGGATGCTAGTGCTAGTAGTCCAGGGGGCCACACTGTGCAAACCACTGCTCTATAGTGTCACTACATGTGTGTCATCGCCTTTAAACACTTCCTGGCACTGATCTTTTTGAAATATGCTTCACTGGAAAAATTTAGTTACAATTTGTCATGAAATGACCATTTAAATAAATCTAGAAAAGATTTTAGGAGAATATGTTGTATGGTAATTATTTCAAGTCAATTTGTAACACTGCTTATAAAATATTAACTATTTAAAAGTGTGGAGTAAATAAATTGTTGAGTTTCCAACTGGGTAGAAACTCTAAATTCTTGTAACACTACATTTGTCCAATTCAGTTGGTCAAAGAAACCACAATGGCACATTAAATGTGCTATATGATTTCCTCATAAAAGCAAATCTCCAGTGGAATCATACAAGCAAAACAACTGGATTAGAAGAAATGCCTTCTGGCATTAGTTTTAGAAAATAGAAAACAAAAGAAAAATCTGTTTCTGTTAAAACATAAAATTCTGGGATCTAATCAGTCCAAGAAACAGCTTAGGGACATTGAAAAACATTGTACATGGAATCAGTTATAATTATAACAGCATTATAATTATTTCCATGGAATAATTATAATTATTTATAATTATAATATTACACTACCTAGTCATACAAACTTGAGCAAGCATCTTAATCACTCTGATTATCAGTTTTCTAATCTATGAAGTGGGGATTAAAATGACTAATTTAGAAGCTCCTTGTAAAGATCATACACAATATATTAACCCACTTTCTAAACTATAAAGTGCATCTCTCAATCACAATATCTTTAGGCAGGTAGCAAAGAACTGATATTCAAAACATTCTCCATAATAACTGAATGAAGAAGCAAAGCTGACAGCTCCAAGTTCCTCAAAAGTATAGTTGCTAGATTTAGCAAAAAAAATATAAGACACAGAGTCAAATTTCAGATAATCAAGTTATATTTTAGTATATTTTTCATATAATATTTGAGGCTTACATATACTAAAACTTTTATTTGTTTTATATCAAGTACAAATGTACTATGTATCTGATTGAGAAGGTCACTGAGAGGATGAGATTGCCTGTTGACTCTTAATCTAGACAGACCAATTGGAGGCTCATTATCATCTCCCTTGTTCTTGGAATGCACATTCCAACATTGTTCCTACATTAGAAGTTACTTCCAGGAAATGAACTTGACAGAGTAATATGTTATTGATACCATCTGGACTGTTATACATGACTGAACCCCATTAAGGCCTCTATATAAACTCTTAAGATTCTGACAGACAGGTGTAGAGATAGGCTTCTCTTACAGCCACCCAACACAAGTCTTGTTTGTAAATTCCTTTGCTTATTAAACCTCACACCTACCCATCTGGAGTGGTCTGCCTTTTTCTTCAGTCTCTGCTTGCCCTCCATGTACAGGGTCCAGTTTCAGATTTTACCTGGGGAAACTCCTGAGGCTTCACATCAACAGTATCTTGTATTTTATTTGGAAAGTCTACCCCAAATTTTACATTCCTAGAAATCAGGGAAAGAAGATCCAATATTTCCATTTTCCACAAACCTCCAATTTCTTCTGCAATCCCTGGCCCATAACTCCTGCTGACCTCCCTTACCACATTGAAAAAAAATGCACTTTACTCTAGGTCAATTCCCACAGCACTTATGTCACCTCAATAGGCATGTCTAATTCTGGAAAATCTCCTTTTGCCCCTACTGCTGCCATTAGTCTCATTTTCAGCTACCTCACAGAAGATGACATAATGAATTAACTTGATTTTCACAGAAGCTCTCTGAGGACTTAATTCAGGTATTATGCTATACTAATTAGAACAATAAAGAAACCAAAGATCTAAAAATTAAGTAAAATGTGCAATATTTGGCAGAGCAAGAACTTTTTTCTTAAATACTTACCCAGGGCTCTTTTGATTCCACTCACATTCCTACTCCAATCCCTGACACCCTACACACTGCCACTACCAGAAGGAAGAGGGAAAAAGAAAAGTATCTAGTCATATAGGTGAAATTTAATTAATAATCAGTGAACATTAATATGTATAAATTAGAGCTAATTGAATCAAGAAATTGATGGTAATTTACATAATGGCTTAAGGAAAACCAAATCCATTCATTTCAACTGATGCATCTTAAAGATTCCAAAGTCCCACCTGAGGGCTTTGACAATTCTCCATATCTTATTAAGTATACTTGACTTTCTCATATGCCAAGTTCAGCCACACATGCAGAAGAGAAAACAACTAACATTAGGGTTTTTAGTACCGAGCAGGACAGCAGGTTTTTACTTTTGTGATTTTAAAACGTTTTTGTTGGTTCTTGTTCTAGTTGGAATTTTTAATTATTCTGGTTTAGAAAAATATATATACCAACATGGAACCCAGAAGTCATATAGAATGTAAAGTATGTCTGAAAACTCCATACAATACATGTAAGTCTCAAGTACATGCTAGATATGTTGCTATTGCCTTTCCTATTATTTTTTTCATATGACAATCACATAACAGATAATTCACTCCTTAGTAGACCCAATATATATTTCAGGGAAATATTTGTTTAATATGATCTATAACTCTTTTTGAATATATTTTATTGATTATGCTATTACAATTGTCCCAATATTCCCCCCTCTGTCCAGTACCCATATCCCCTCCACCATTTTCCCCCATAGTCCATTGTCCATAGATCCATGCATATAAGTTTTTTGGCTTCTCCACTTCTTATACTATTCTTAACATCCTCTTGTCTATTTTGTACCTACCATTTATGCTTTTTATTCTCTGTACCTTTTCCCCCATTCTCCCATGTCCCCACTGATAACCCTCCATGTGATCTCCATTTCTGTGATTCTCTTCCTGTTCCATTTGTTTTCTTAGTTTATTTTGGTTTTTGCTTTTGTTTTTAAGTTCAGTTGTTGATAGTTGTGAATTTTGTGTCATTTTATTGTTCATATTTTCATCATCTTCTTTTTCTTAAATAAGTCCATTTAGCATTTCATATAATAATAGCTTGGTGAAAATGAACTCCTTTAATTGTACATTGTCTAGGAAGCACTTTATTAGCCCTTAAATTCTAAATGATGACGTTGCTGGACAGAGATAACCAAACTATCAGATGCAAAGTTCAAAACATTGGTTATCAGGATGTTCAAAGAACTCATTGAGTATAGCAACAGCATAAAAAAGAGCCAGGCAGAAATGAAGGTTACATTAAGTGAAATTAAAAAAAAAATCTGCAAGGAACCAATAGTGGAGGGGATGAAGTCTAGAATCAAATCAACAATTTGGAACATAAGGAAGAAAAAAGCATTCAATTACAGCAGTGGAAAAAATAATTTTAAAAAAGACAAGGATAGTCTAAGGAGTCTCTGGAACATCTCCAAATATACCAACACCTGAATCATAGGAATGCCAGAAGGAGAAGAGGAAGAGTAAAATACTGAAAACTTATTTGAAAAAATAAAGAAAGAAAACATCCTTAAATTGGTGAAAGAAATAGACATACAAGTCCAGGAAGCACAGAGAATACCTAACAAATAGACACAAAGAGGACCACACCAAGACACTTCATAATCAAAATGCCAAAGGTTAAAGGTGAAGAGATAATTTTAAAAGCAGCAAGAGAAAAGCAGAGAGTTACCTACAAAGGAGTTCCTATAAGACTGTCATCTGATTTCTCAAAAGAAACTTTGCAGGCTAGAAGGGACTGGCAAGAAGTATTCAAAGTGATGAAAAGCAAGGACTTATGCTAGGTAACTCTACCCAGCAAAGCTATCATTTGGAAAACCAACACTACATTACCTCCTATAACTCTCTTGTCTTTAAGTTTCCTTAAGTTCAAATACTTAAAATCTAGTTCATGCCCAAGGAGAGAGGTGTACAAAATGCATACAAATCCTGTACATTAATGGTTCTCCAACTTGGCTGCACATAGAAATAAATGTGTAAAATAATTAAAACACTTTCACAGTGTCTGGAAAATTGTTAAGTAGAAGTGAATCTCTAAATGCATTTATCCTTAATTTTTTTTTCAATGAGTTCAGACCAAACATTTTATCTGATTAAATTTATAAGGCAAAGATTTAGAAAAATGAGATCTGAACTTAGTCCACTGCAGTTGTATGTCTGCTTCCTCTAATGTATCTCCACTCTATTGAGAAAAGATTCCATTTTGTAGGCATATTGCCACTTACAATAAACACCCTAAGTAAAATATGCTTTAGTTCTTAGACCCTTCTATAACTGTTGTAAGCAAGAAAATCTCAAGTTCAGAGGTGAGATTTTGCAACAGATACATAATCAAAAATCAATATTTCAAGCCAAACTGACTGACTTTGAACATGCAAAGCAAGAAGAAATGAAAATATTAATGAAGATATAGTCACCTCTCCAGAATATTCATTTACTAGAAGAGAAGTATCCATTTATTTTTTCTAATAACTACATAGAGCTCTCGGCCTTTAGAAAGTGCAGGAGGATGTTGAGTTCTAGAATTCAACCATTTTAAAGTACCATTTGACTGTACCCAGAGGGGAGGTAAGAGGGGATATGGTGGAGAAAAGGGGAAGGGTTTTCAAAAACTTCTATAAAGGACACATGGATAAAACCAAGGTGGGGTAGGATCAGGGGTGGGAAGTGGTGGTTTTTGGGGTGGGGAGAGTTGTGGAGGGAAATGGAGACAACTATACTTCAACAATAAAAAATTATTTAAAAATTTAAAAAGTACCATTTAAAGAAATTGTCCACAGTAAAAATTCTCATTAGAGAACTATCATTTGACCACATACTGTAGTTCACTTTAAACAGTAATATGAACTATTATTAGTATGTCTACAGAAAAACCATTCAGCCATGTCAGAAAAAGAAAAAAATAATGTTATCCATATAAATTTTCTATATAATGTTATTCACTTTTATTTATTATTTATGCCTATGTCTTCTTCTAAAAAGAACCCTAAGTAGATAGTCAGTTACACAGACAATACATGTTTGTTGAGTGTCAACTCTGTGCTTAGTTCTAGGCCAGGTATTATAAATGTAATATCTAATAAAACATATATGGTGTCTTCTGTCATTGAGCTTATAATAATCTGAAAGAAAGAGGGAAAATAAAAAGCACACAAGTAAATTAATCTAGAAATAAAAATAATGATAAGTTAATTGAAGCAAATAGAAGATGCAGCAGTAATGAGTGGATAGGGATTATTTTGAAACAATCAGGAAAGAACTCTGTGTATACTATTGAGCTGAACATGAATAGCAAGGTAAAAGGAGAAGGTTAGATATGGAGAAGCCCTGAGAGAAAAAAAAACAAAAAAACAAAATGTCTTTCTGGATGAAGAGAATAATGACAAGTAAAAATGAAAACTAAAGGAAAACAGTAGATCCTTATCCTTGTGGAACACACAGTCCTGCAAGTAGAACAGATACTAAACAGTTAATTACCAATATTGGTGAATAAGTTGGCCAGATACTGTAATGGAAAATTATAGGCAACTTTGGGCAAAAAAATAGCAGGGACTGACAAACATAATTTATAGGAATGATGAAACACTTCTTTCAGATAAAATGCTTAAATCTGATAATTTGGAATAAAGCTAATAAATTCCACACATAATAGCCCTGGTTGTTTTGGCTCAGTGGATTGAGCACTAGTCTGTGTACCAAAGCATCACCGGTTCAATTCCCAGTTAGGGCACATGCCTGGATTGTGGACCATGTCCCCAGTAGGGGGTGAGGGAGAAGCTAATGTATGTTGATGTTTCTCTCCTTTTCTTTCTCCCTCCCTTCCCCTTTCTCTAAAAGTAAATAAATAAAATCTTTAAAAACATTCCACACACAACAAAAAATATGAATAGGGAATTATAAAAATGTCAGTATGTCAGGGAAGAACTACAAAGTGACACCAAGTTTAAGCTATGCCTAATCATTAGCACTCTTCTCATATTATCATCTTACCAACACAAAAAATCTGTCAATAATTTGGCTTTGGTAGAAAATGAACACATTGGTATCAGTCAAAGGACTTCTTATATTCATAATATTCTAATTATAATTAATATAATTTTCTTTAATTATAAAAATTATATTCAAATATAAAAATGTTTATCAGGATTAGCTGTGTTTGTAAAATACTTTTCCTTAAAATCTCTAGGCTATAAAAGTAACTTGGAGCATTTTCAAAGAAGATTACTCTCTACAAATGCAGGTGTCATGACTACCATGTGAACTAAAGCCTTGTGCCTGCCTTTTACAGATTTTTTAAAAACTTGTTGTAAAATGTACATAACATACAATTTGCCACTTAAGCCATTTTAAATGTACAATTCATTGAGATCAATTATATTCTTAATGTTATGCAGCCATCACTATTCACTCCCAAAACTTTTTCATCACCCCAAGCAGAAACTCTATAATTATTAAGCAATCATTCATAAATTCCCCACCATACAACCCTTTATAGCCTCTAATCTATTTATGTTTCTATGAATTTGTCTATTCTCAATATAAAATGTTTTGACATCAGTTGTAGCTAGCTAAAAATATTTTACAAATAAAAAGATTGGAAGAGTCTTATTGATACATCTCTAAACACTGATTACATACAATTCTTCTTTGATCAACTCTCAAGTCTGAGTATGAATAGTGACACTTTCAAATTCCTAGAGTAAAAAAATCATAATATATTATAAGACACAAAAAACAATAAACATATAATATGTGGTGTAATAAAGGAAAACCAAAGTTTGGAATTCAGATGAAACTAGACTCAACCTGACTCTGCAATTTTTTTAAAGATTTTATTTATTTATCTGTAGAGGGGAAGGGTTAGGGAGAGAAAAATCAATGTATGGTTGCTTCTTGTGTGTCCCCTGCCGGGAACTGGCCTGCAACCCAGGCATGTGCCCTGACTGGGAATCGAACCACGATTCTTTGCTTCACAGGCCCGTGCTCAATCCACTGAGCTACACCATCCAGGGCCTGACTCTGCAATTTAAAAAATACCTGTATATAATTGAACATATTATTTAATCTACCTGAATGTCTCTTTCATCATATGCATAATGGATGAAGTTGCTGATGATTGTGAAAGGGAAAAATACCCAATTGGTCTTCATGGATAAATCTTAAGCTTAAAAGAAGGCAGAGAAGTTAGTGATAAACTTGGTCACCGAAATCTTTCTCAATCAAGTCCAAAAATGCATAAGATTACTTGCCAATTAATGCCTCTCTAAAGGTCCAAGAATTTTAGACCCATAAATGGGTCAATTGCACTTATTGAGAAACCCTTTGCATCATTTTCTACATATAATGTCTTTGACACAAACTACTATCATGACTGGAATAGAGACAAATTGAACTTATTACTTACCATTGGTTTTGTTTCTGTATTTGTTTTGTGACCTTGTCTAAGTCACCCATTTTCTCTGTAAATTGTCCACATTGTCCTACAGAGTATTCAAATGAGTATATAAAGCAATAAAATGTTAAATTGCATTGAAAAAGTGTTTATTTTTAGAATGAAAATATTATATATTGTGCACTTAATGCAAAAATCCAAACATATGAATACTTGGTTTATAGTACAAAATTTTACCATATTATAAGCAGGGTAAGTTTAAAGGATAAGGAGAGCTAAAGAAGAGTATTTTAACTTTTAATTTTATCTTAATATTATTTCAGTACACCAAGGTATTCATTAGCAGAACACACACACATACATCCACCCCTATCCCCAATATTATGGAATTTGGTATGAGAACTTGTGTTTGTACAACAGCAACAGAAATATATGGACACTTAGGAGTGGTTTGCTGGAGCAAATTTAAACATAGATGCTGGGACAGACTTTGCACATCTTTTTACAATTCCACATTCAGTGGCATCATGTATTTACCTTGAAATCAGCCATGGTGAAAATATCCACACTGAGGAAATTGGTAAACTATAGGAATTCCTATAGGTAAACTATAGGAACCTATAGGAATTTCCCTCCTTTCCCAAAAGTCACCACCATATCACAGATTCTTGCCCTCAGTTCCTTTTATTATGGCTATCGAAGGAAGAAATGTAGAGGCTGGAATCACAGATCCCTACTGGATCTGGGATATCACACAAAACTTTATTCCAAGATTTGGGAACACTTTTTGTCCTTGGAAACAACAAAGGGCGGGGGGGAAGAAGGGTAGGTATAAAGGAGACAGACAGGGAGAGAGGGGTGGGGAGATAGATGATAGATAGATAGATAGATAGATAGATAGATAGATAGATAGATAGATAGATGATAGATAGATAGATAGATAGATAGATGATAGATAGATAGATAGATAGATAGATAGATAGATAGATAGATAGATGATAGATAGATAGATAGATAGATAGATAGATAGATAGATAAATAGATAGATGAGAGAGACAGACAGACAGAGAGACAGACAGACAGAGAGAATGAATAAAAGAGACATGGATATGTCTTCAAAGCAATGAGGAAATGACCACAACTTAAATCTAGAAATTTTGAAACATGTCCACAAAACATTATGAAACTTAAAGCAAAACAGGGGAGAAGATTCAGACATAACTACCTCTTTAGACCTTGAGAAGGACTCTGAGTTCCTCCAAAATAATTGTTGTTATCCTTAGTGTGATATTCAACACTCTTTTTGAATAATTAGAAGAAGGATGACCAGAGAACAAGAGAAACAGAATACCTCTGCAAAAACTCAGATTGTCATTCAGAATGGCATGAGATATGAAATTGAAGAAACCCTAGTGATAAAACATGTTTATCTATGATCTAACCTTATATCCAAGTGAGACCGCAAGAGATGAAATAGAATTATTGACAGGAGGAAAACAACAAATCACTACAGCACACAACAGAGAGCCTACAGCTTCTCTTGAATGCGAGTAATTGAGAGAAAACATGCTACTTGGGGAAAAAGACATACATTTGTGGTGAGAAGTTGGCCTAGGAAGTCTATCAAAGATATTGGCATTATCACATCATTATTTATGCCCCATCCCCTAAAATATAGCTCACTCCATTAAAAGAGGAGTAATAATCTTAAAGAAATAAACATTAAATTATCCAAATAAATAGAAAAGTAAGTAATTTTAATTAAAAGAATTAGACAAAAACAAAAGATCAGAAAACACCACAGTTCACAGGAAAAAAAATTCAAATCAAATCGGAAGACAGGTTACATAATTATTTCTTTAAAGTGTCGAAAATCACAAATAGCATAAGTTGTATAACAAAAATACAATATAAATATAATACAGAGGTTCAAAAATTGTATGATGAAGATAAAACGCTAGTAGAGCCCAGAAAATAAATGGAAAAGAAAGCTCTAAAGGATGTAGATATAAGATCATATTAAAAACAACATAATTATAAATAAACTATTGAAAATATAGAGGGCCTTGATGGAAATGCATGCATAAATTACATTAAATAAAAGAAAAGGCAAAAGAGATTTTAAAATATTAAAATAATTACCTGAAAACCAGAGAAAAGATTTCCAACTCACACAGAACCAGTGTTTCTGAAGAATGAAGAAAAAAACAAAAAGTCTAAGAAAGGCCTGAATATGCAGATGAAAAATGATATATCGTATCTTTGCGGAGGGGGGAATGGTACAGAACATTCAGGGTGACAACCTATCTGAAAGAAATTACTAAATCTCAAAGATAAAGAAAGATACATTTGGACATTCAGGAAGAAATAACAAGTCAATTACAAAGAGAGTTCTATTCTCTACTGGCTGTGGCAGACTAGTTGATACTAGACTTTCTCTCCTTGTGGGAAACTAGGAAACTGAACAAAATATATGTCCTAACTGTTTGCAAGCAATGCACAACAATCAGTTTAGAACGGTGATACCCAAAATAAGGAAGATGATCTGAACACTAAGACCACTACAGCTATAGGCCTAGAGGTATGTCAACACCACAGAACAGGGGTGGAAAAGTGAAGTAAGAATAGTGATCTTGATGATCTTTGCTTAAGGAAGTAAAAGTCAGAGTTTCAGAAGGATGAAACATGTAGAATAAAACAGAGTAAATAGAGAGGAAGGAAATACACAGAACAAATTTGCAGATTTCTGCATGGAAGTCCCTTTGAATTTTAGCTGAATGTTAAGCTATGCATGCATAGCATAAAACTTAGAGTACAAAAAACATATCCTGGAAACTGACAACTTTAAAATTCCTAAAGTTAACACAGGACATGTAATGTTCTACGTTCCAAAGAGGCAACAAGGCAGAATGGAGATACTATGCTGAAAACCCAGAGAATTAAGTAGATATCCAAGAAGGATTATGCTTTAGGAGTAGGTATGGAATAGTCTTAGAGCAAAATGTACTTATAAATATGATGGGAGAAAGCCTAAACATTAGTGTCTGAAGAACCAAGCAGGTCTGCAAGTAACCTAACACTGCCATTAATATTCGGGAAGACATCAAAACCCAGCAACTCAATAATGTAAAATGACAATGTCTAGATACGATTAAAAAGTTCCTAGACATGCTCAGAAACAGAAAGATATACCCATAAGTGGGAGAAAAAGAAGTTAATAGAAACAAACCCAAATATAAGAGAGATGGTGAAAAAGTCAGAAAAATTGATTAAAATAGCTATTATGATAATGTATGAGTATTTAAAGGAAGGCACAAACATAATATGTAAAAAAAAAAGAAAATATTAAAATTAATTAAATTGAATTTCTATAGCCTCCAAATATAAAATTTAAACAAAAACTTTCACTACATGGAATTGCTAAGACAAAAATAAAAATCGAATAAAAATTAGAATCAGGAGGCTATCAGGAAAGCCCATCCAATGCACATTTTTGAAACTGAATTTTCAAAGTTGCTATTAAGTTACTAAACCTGATGCTAAACTCAAATCAAAGCTGAGCCATAAACATCCTGGAACAACAATTGCTGCATGAACACATGGAATTGACTGTCTTCTTGAAGATTTCGCCTTCCTCATTTGCATGTTGGAACAAAACAAGATCTGCTAACCGAACCAGCAATCTTTCATTTGCATGAAAAAATTGTATTTTTTGTGATGTTTGCCTATATAAATCCTGCTGTTCTTTTTATTCCTCCAGAGCATAATTTAGATTGATAGCTTAATTTATGTCTTCCAGGCTGCAGCTTCTATTGCTCAAATAAATGCTTTTAATTATTTTTATTGTGTTTTGCCATTACCATTTAGTCCCATTATACCCCCCCCTACAATCACTCCACTGTTGTCCATGTCCATGAGTTCTTTTTCCTTTGTGCTCAATCTCTCTAAACCCCACCTTCTCCCCCTTAGCTGTCTTGCTGCTCTCTATATATGTGTCTGTCCCTATTTTCCTTTTTAGTCCACTTTGTTCATTAGATTCCTCATATGAGTGAAATCATATGGCATTTCCTTTCTCTGACTGGCTTACTTCACTTAGCGTAATGTTCTCCAGGTCCACCTATACTGTTGCAAAGGTAAAACTTTCTTCTTTTTTTACAGCCAAGTAGTATTGTATTCCATAATGTCCCATATCTGTTTATCCACTCATCTACTGATGGACACGTGGACTGTTTTCATATCTTGGCAATTGTAAATAATGCTGCAATGAACTTCATGTTCTTTCAAATAATTCTTTATTACTGTCTAAATTTAATTTGATGTGCAGATTTAAGACAGATAAGATGTTGCCAAGAAAATAATGGATCCTGAAGACATGACAATAACAACTATTGAAGGTAAATCTCACAGAAAAAAAAACACTGAAAAATATGAATAGTGCCTTGGACATGTATATGGAAATATGTAATGGTCTAATATATGTGTGTCTACAGATAGAGAAAGGTCTGGGACAAAATATATATATATAAGAAAATAAAGGCTAAGTTGTTGGGGAAAATGTTAGAATAAGAACTTATAAAAATTCTCTCTTCCATATAATCAATAAAAGAACTGGTTAAAAAAAGTCAAAATCAACAACTTCAAAATTCTGGAAACTAATAAAAGGTTTGTTGTGGGGGAGTGTTACCTGCAGAGCACCCCCCCACCTGCCATGGATGAAAATAATGCTACCAAGACATAATCTGCTTGGGGAGGAAAGGTGGTCGATCTCTCAAAGGGAAGGGCCAAGAGCCTTTTCCTCAATGGGCTTTTATTGGGTTCATAACACACAGGGATGCAGGTAAAGCTCATTAATCATTGTCAGGCAGTAAGGGTCAAACAATAAATAACAAGAACTCTGAGGGCTTATTTTGAGTCAGGGTAAGATAGCTAAAGAGCTATAAAACTTTGAGGAACAAAGTCACTTTTTGCTTGGACCCTTATTTAATTGAGAGCATTCTAAACAAAGCAGGTTTCACAGCATTTCACATATTCTTTCTTAGGCCTGATTTCCCTAGGGAACCCGCCCTTTCCAGCACAGGGCAGTACCCACCACCAGCATTGTCTCAGGTGTAAGGCATTGTCTCAGACTTAAGTCAGGCAGGGGAAGTAAGGCAGTCAAGAGATTAGGAGACTTCTTGCAGACAGAATGAGGATTCAGGCTATGTCAGAATACCCAGGGAGCAAGGGTCCATCACCCCTTCTTTGCTGCATCCCCTCGCGTCCTTCCTTGAGGGCCTCCCATGTGATTGTGTCTGGCTTAGGTTGCCCCCCCTCTGAGGGGTCTTACCTGTCATTGACTAACTGACCAAGCATTGGGGGCCAGAGATGGATGAAGCAGAAGCAGCGCTCCTGCCAGGGAAATAAGCTTTTGTCTCCTTGGTGGCTCACAGTTTGAAGGTGGCTCACTCAGCCTTAGCCATGGGGGGGTTACAGCTCCTGAAACCAGACAGAGTGGTTCTCAACAGTTTGTAGCAATCCAAAGAGCAGTTAATCAACAAAAATGACTGAAACTCTATAAGGTCAATTTTCCAGAAAAACTAACAAAGTCGACTTTAAATAACTCTAGAAAATTAGCCAGAGTCTTGCAACAATCTGAGGAGCCTTTCTTTTTTCAAAGAGCAGAGTGGAATAATGGTAAGTTAGCAGACTTTGGCTCTTTTACTAACTCTATCCCCATACAAATTCATGTACGCAAATACTTATAACAGTTAATAATAATCACCAGAAACCCAGGAGTAAAACCAAATGTTTATGAAATGGTGAGTGGATAAACACATTGCGATAGAATTTTATCTTCCCATATAAAAGGAGACATATTCCAGTCTCTAATGTATTAAAAATAAAGAATCAAAAACTAAACTTTCCTCATTGCCTTAGTTTGTCTAGCTAGTAGTATATACTTTAAAAAGTAGTATATACTTTATCTCTATCTTTTCATTTATGGACAACTTTTCAAGATCTGTTTACAACAGCTGCATTTTCTTTCTTTCCATTCATTCTTCAACCCACTCAGTCTGGTTTCTGCCCATTCACTGTACTGAAATAGTTCTTGCAAATTGATACTTCAAGTCATAGAAACTTTTGGAATATGGTGATGTCTCAACACCTCAGCAGCATTCCATATGTTAATTCAAACATTTCAAGTTATTTTTAGTATCTTTTCAGTATTGGACTTCAAATATAGACTATTATAATATCCTCATAAATATGTACTGTGCTCATAATATGTGTTGCCAAGTACTACTGCTAATATTCCTATCAGGTAATGTGGATTATGGTTTTTAAAATTGAAAGGTAATAAGGCTGACATATTTAATACTGTACACAAAAACTTCCTCTATTTAATCCCATTGTGCTGTAATTGGATGTATTTTTCATTTATTATATTCAGTGACTGATGGAATAGGATAAAAAGTAGTAAATGTTTTTACATTCTTCTAAAAAGGGAGCAATGCCTTTTCTTTTCCCACTTTCAGAATATATATATATATATACATATATATATTTTTTTAAGGATTACCTATTTTTTTCTATTTTTAAAATGTTTTACTTATTCTTAGAGATAGTGGAATGGAGGAGAAAGAGAGGGAGAGAAACATAGATGTGTGAGTGAGTCATTGATCTGTTGCCTCTCACAAGCTCCTACTAGCGGAGAGGCAATATATATATATCCCAAATCATAATTAAATTAAGAATTGAAACTATATCATACCAAAAATATGCTATATATATTGAACTATCGTTAGTATTTTTACCAGATTAAAACCTTTAAGAGTAAACTGTCCTCTTTTTTATTGTTGTTCAAGTACAGTTTTCTGCATTTTTCCCCCACCCTCCCACCCCAGCCATCCCCACTTCCCTAGCAAGATTTCACACTCCCTCGGTGTTGTCCATGTGTCTTTGATAGCTGTTCTTAAAAACCCTTTCCTCCTTCTCCCTATCATCCCCTCCCACCTCCTCTCTTGTTACTATCAGATTGTTCTTAATTTCAATGTCTCTGGTTATATTTTGCTTGCTGGTTCGTTTCATTGATTAGGTTCCACTTAAAGGTGAGATCATATACTATTTGTCTTTCATTGCCTGGCTTATCATCTTCTTTATAAAATGAGGTAACACTTTAGCACTGAGTGGTGTAGCTCAGTTATTGGAGCATCATCCCTACAAAGCAAAAGGTTGCCAGTTTGATTCCTTGTCAGGATACATGCCTGGGCCCAGCCGCTAGTAGGAGCTTGTGAGAGGCAACAGATCAATGACTCACTCACACATCTATGTTTCTCTCCCTCTCTTTCTCCTCCCTTCCACTATCTCTAAGAATAAGTAAAACATTTTAAAAATAGAAAAAAATAGGTAATTCTTTAAAAACACTTAAGTTTTATTCCATAAATAATGATTTTGATGATTAGTATATTTGTTATTTAATTGAAGTTTTAATTCTTTCTTTTTTGTTTTGCAAGTTTTATTCAACTTTATTATTTTTATTTTTACTTTTTTGTGTGAAACTGAAGATCTCACAAAATAATTTGCACTAAATTGACATGAAGGAGTCCCATTATGTTACAAGTTTGGAGTGGTTCAGGTTGCTTTGTCTGTTCATGCTTGGTAGCAAGACAGTATTTCTGATTGTTTACTATAATCATCCAGTTCAAGTTCTTCTCCTGGAGAAGTATTTCAAATGTATTGTTGTAGTTTTTTGTTTGTTTACCTTTGAGGAGATCATAAAGACAAAAATAAAGATTAGGTGTGAAGAGATATACCACATGATAGGACACAAAATGAGCCTCAACAGATTCCAGAAAACTGAAATCATACCAAGCATTTTCTCTGACCACAAGGGACTGACACTAGAAATCAACCACACGGGGGGAAAAATAAACACTCAAAATCATGGAGATTCAATAGCATGGTATCAAGCAATGAATGGGTCAAAATGAAATTAGGGAAGAAATAAAAAAGTTTCTGAAAAAAAATGAAAATGAACTCAAAACAATTCAAAACTTATGGGACACAGCAAAGGCAGTCCTGAGAGGGAAGTTCATAGCAATACAGGCCTACCTAAAAAAGACAAACATTTCAAACAAACAATCTAAACCTACACCTAAAAGAACTCGAGGGACAACAACAAAGACAGCCCAAAACAAGTAGAAAAAAGAAAATAACAAAGAGCAGAGAAGAATTAACATAGAGACTAAAAGCACAATTCTAAGGATCAATGAATTCAGGTGCTGATTCTTTGAAAAGATAAACAAAATCGATAAGCCTTTAAACAGGCTCATCAAGAAAAAAAGAGAGAGGACCCCAATAAACACAATCAGCAATGAAAGAGGAGAGATTACAACTGATACCACAGAAATACAAAGGATTATAAGAAATTACTATGAAGAACTGTATGCCAAGAAATTTGAAAATCTAGGTGAAATGGACAAAGTTCTAGAAAAATATAATCTTCCAAAACTCAGTGAAGAAGAAGCAGGAAGCCTGAACAGATGAATAACAGCAGATGAAACTGAGTAGTAATAAAAAAAATTCCCGACACACAAAAGCCCTGGATCAGATGGTTTCACAAGAGAATTCTACAAAGCATTTAAGGAAGAGCTAACCCTTATCTTTTGCAGACTATTCCAAAAAATCCGAAATGATAAAAGACTCCCAAATTATTTTTATGAAGCCAGCATCATCCTAATCCCAAAACCAGATAAAGACACAACAAAGAAAGAAAACTACAGGCCAATATCCCTGATGAATCCAGACACTAAAATCATTAACAAAATATTGGTAAACCGCATCCAACAATACACTGAAAAGATCATACACCATGACCAAGTGGGATTCATCCCACAGATACCAGGATGGTTCAACATTCACAAATCAGTAAATGTGATACACTACATAAACAAAAGCAAAGACAAAAAACACATGATCATATCAATAGATGCAGAAAAAGCATTTGATAAGATACAACACCCATTTATGATAAAAACACTCAGCAAAGTAGTAATAGAGGGAGCATTCCTCAACACAATAAAGGCCATATATGAGAAACCTACAGTCAACATAATACTCAATGGGCAAAAACTAAAATCTTTTGCAAGATCAGGAACAAGAAAAGGTATCCACTTTCATCACTTCTATTCAATATAGTATTGGAAGCTTTAGACATAGCTATCAGACAAGAAAAGGAAATAAAAGGCATCCCAATTAGAAAAGAAGGAAACAAAAAATCATTGTTTGCAGATGACATGATAGTGCACATAGAAAGTCCTATAGAGTACATCCAAAAACTGCTCAACCTAATAAGTGAATTTGGCAAAACAGTGGGATACAAAGTCAATATTTAGGAATCAAAGGCATTTTTGTACACCAACAATGAAACAGCAGAAGCAGAAATCAAGAAAAAATCCCATTTGATATAGCAAAAATAAAAATAAAATATCTAGGAATAAACCTAACCAAGGAGGTAAAAACCTGTATGCAGAAAATTACACAACACTGAAGAAATAAATCAAGGAACACAGAAAGAAATGGAAATATATACTGTGTTCATGGATTGGAAGACTTAACATCATCAAAATGTCCATACTGCCAAAAGCAATTTACAGATTTAATGCAATACATATTAAAGTACCAATGGCATATTTCACAGACATAAAACAAACACTTCAAAAAATTATATGGAACCATAAGTGACCCCAAATAGCTACTTCAATTTTGAGAAAGAAGAATAAAGTGGATGGGGATCATAATACCTGATACCAAACTGTATTACAAGGCCACTGTAATCAAAACAGCCTGGTATTGGCATAAAAACAGGCACATAGACCAATGAAACAGAACAGAGAGCCCAGAAATAAACCCAAGTCTCTATGTTCAATTACTATTCTATAAATGTGGCAGTACATAAAATGGAGTAAAAATAGCCTCTTAAACAAATGTTGTTGGGAGAATTGGACCATTACCTGCAAAACAAAAAAAAATTGAGCACCAACTTACAGCATACACAAAAATAAATTCAAGGTGGATAAAAGATTTAAATATAAGCTGTGACACTATTAAAGTCCTAGAGGAGAACATAGGCAGGACAATCTCAGATATTTCAAGCAGCAACATTTTTATTGATATATTCCCTAGAGCAAGGGACATAAAGGGAACTATAAACTAATGGGATCTCATCAAAATAAAAAGCTTCTGCATATCTAAAGAAAACACAAAAATAAATTCAAGATGGATAAAAGACTTAAATGTAAGCCGTGACACCATTAAAATCCTAGAGGAGAACATAGGCAGGAAAATCACAGATATCTCACGCAGCAACATTTTTACTGACATGTCCCCCAGAGCAAGGGATATAAAGGAAAGAATAAACAAATGGGATCTCATCAAAATAAAAAGCTTCTGCATAGCTAAAGAAAACAGCATTAAAATAAAAAGAGAAACAACTATATGGGAAAACATATTCGACAATGATACCTCAGACAAGGGTTTAATCTCCAAAATATACAAAGAACTTACACAACTCCACTCCAAGAAGACAAGCAACCCAATTAAAAAATGGGAGAAGGACTTGGACAGGCATTTCTCCAAGGAGGACCTACAGAGGATTCAGAGACACATGAAAAGATGCTCAATATCGCTATCCATCAGAGAAATGCAAATTAAAACCACAATGAGATACCACCTGACACCGGTAAGAATGGCCATCATAAACAAAGCAACAAACAACAAGTGTTGGAGAGGTTGTGGAGAAAAGGGGACCCTAGTTCACTGTTGGTGGGATTGCAGACTGGTACAACCACTATGGAAAACAGTATGGAATTTTCTCAGAAAACTAAAAAT
>PVKM010000527.1:0-103941 GCA_004027735.1 Carollia perspicillata | reverse complement strand
CTTGGGTCCGGAACCCACCCCATAATCTAATGGGCAATGTGCAGTTAGCAGGTAATAGATGCTTCAAAAATCCACTTTAGCTTCCTTTAGCTTTGGTCACAGCGAAGTTAATGAGAGCCTTTGGCTACTTTCCCTTCTCAAATAAATACAATGTGCATCTAGAAGATAGTAAATTAAGTTTCAAAACCAGCTGGTTGACCTTATTTCTTTTATCAGCCAAGTGGTCGCCAGAGTAAATAACGCTCATTTCTCTGCGTGTCAGGATTGGTAAATTTAGACCGCTCTGAGTGTGGCTGTGCGTGCTCCCTTCCCCTCCTGCCTGGGACCTCACTGAGAGCTTCGGCTCTGGGTCTCAGGAAACAGACCTCATCTGGTTTACATTTCCTTTGAGCCCCACTCTGAAGGCTAATAGGGAGATTTTAGATTTCTTTGCTAACACTATGGACTAAGTGATGAAAATCCCAATGGAATTCAGACTTCCTCAGTATTTATATATGTCTGTAGGGCAATTGTGAGTTAATCTTTTCCTGAAACTACTTTATATTTAACAATTATTTCTGGCATTACTCTCTCTTTCCCAAAGGAAATTTCCTTAAGTTTATTGCTAGCATGTATATAAAGTGGTCTTTCTAAAATGCTATGGTATTGTTTGGCTTTTGCGTTTACCCTAATTTAAAAATAGTAAGGTCTTCCTCTGACCATTTGTTATCTTTTAATATAAAGACATATTTAAAGAACAGTTAGGAAACAATAACTTTTTCAATACTTAGTATTAACTATGAAATTATTTAATGTAAACAGAGCCATAACTTTCTCTATGTTTCTCTTTCTTCTTTATATTTAACAATAAATGTATTTGTCCAATGGGATCAAATGTAGTTTAGATTAGAACCATCTTGCCCCACTGTCAAATTCTTCAAAATATATACAACTTTGGGCACCTCAACTATTCCATATCATTTAGAAATGAGGACTTTAACCCATCTCATTATATAAAATTTCATTTGCAGATTGACATAGTTGTGAATTTAGACCCTTTTCATTTCTGTTTCTTTGGCTTTGGAATTTACCTGAGTAGGTCATATGCGACATTATAAAGTGTGGGTATTAACTCAGACCATGCAGATGCCTAGTTCATTAGATGATGTTTGGAGGAGTTGATTTCTTCTATTCTCTTTTTAAGTCTCCTGTTCCCTTTCATGCTTCACAGCAGCCCAGTGAGCTGCATCTCTAAGAATTGGGCCACTTTTCATTTGATGTCACCCATATCAGCTCATCTTGTTTTATGGGAAACTCTTCATGTTCAATTACAGCTACTGCTAAGGTGCGCCCTGGTCTGACAGGGCAGCGGATAGGAGGCAGGGCACAGGGAGAAACAAAGGGAGTGGATGAGACCAGGGTTCCGTGATTGCTTCCACCATTAGCTTGTTACTATGAGAAAGCAGTCTCATCTTCCCTAGCTTTCTCTAGGCTTCTCTGGCTTTTATTTTCAATAAATACAATAAAATTTCTCTTTACCATTTCCGAGGCCCATTTGAAGGTTAAAAAAGAATTGGATGGATTTTTTTAAATGCATTCAGTATGTTCCTTTTTAATGATACTATAAACCTAAAAGGAAAATAAATATTTTTTAAATAAGGCAATTTATAACATAAAAATATTAGCAGCCAATAAGCATATATAAATAATAACTTCTTCAGTGATTAAATAAATGCAAATAAAAACTGATAATGTTTTTAAAAACTGGTGGGAAATGAATTTCTTGCATAATTTAGCCCAACAATAAAAAGCAAAATTTTTCAAATGAATACAGTTTAGTGGCATTAGCCTTCATCTGAGGAGTTCTTGCTACAGGGTCCAGCACAAATAATGCTCCTCTTTTTTATTACAAAATCAAAGGCATGTAATTCTGTAACATAACAACATCACCCTAAAGCACACCACATGACAGTTTAGGTGAAATGTTCAAATTAAAAGTATAAATGATTACACCCATATTATTATCCTACCCACCATATTCAAGCAGGTGTTACTTCTGCCAGGCCCTGTACCTGTGAAAATATATTCTAAGAAAGGTCATCAGAAAAGTATGCAAATATCTATATATGAGGAAGTTTGATACAATACTATTTTATAGTAGTGAAAGTAGTGGAAATCACAGTCAGAATAAACAGTAAAGTTACTATCATTCCACAGGATACAAATGATATAATGGTCAGAATTTCTTCTGGGTGCTTTTAAAGCAAACTAGGAGGCACCACACATAGATTTACCTTTTATCTGAAAAGAACCCGTAAGAGGTAACTATGGACTGCCTAATAGTATACAGGAATGTATGAGCCTTAACCAGATTTTCATACCTCCTTTCTCCTAGTCATTCTATCTCATTCTACATCCCCTCAATTGCTAAATTAAGATCATGGCTCTCAGCCTGTTACACTCGCCCTACCTCTTCCCTAGGGCTGACACCCATGTCACATACACAACCCACATTTTGACTTTAAATACAAAACTCCAAGGACTGTGATTTAACTATAAACCTAAAGCCCAAGGAAAAGTGTCAGAAAAGGTTTTTGTGGTTTTTGTTTTACTTTGGATTAATGACAATACAAGATGACTTCCTGATGTCTAAAGAGTTTCTCTCAGAAGCTATCGTCTTGCACAGTGGTCCTTCCTTTAGACAGGAATCTTGGGCACTAGACCTGTTCCTATCTTCTTTCTTTGTCATTATGTATCATTTTAACTATTTATAAGTGAGGCAGAAGGGACTGGTGTGTTGGGAAAATTTCAGAAGGAAGAGAGAATGGGATTGTTTTTCTGCACATCAATTATATTGAAGTATTTTCAAGAGTGACTAAAACATAGATGTCTGAGAAATATTTGCTAAGTAAACATACACCCTATCCCATGCTAGAGCTCGGAGCCACGCTGACAGCCCTGCACATCTGACAGGCCCGATTCATAGTTGAATGCATAATAGAAGAAAATGGGAGAGGGTGGCTTTTTTCCCAAAAAATTTCTTCTTCTTCTTAATAACTTAATGAGGACTTGAAACATTACAGACTTTCTATTCCATATTACCAACTCAGATGCACCAAAGGTAGTTAAACAAATGTTTTCTTTTTCCTGAGAAACATTGATTAGCATGAAAGGACATTAGTACCGGTCCTATCGGTTCCTTCAGTTGGCTTGGCATGATGAAAGACTATCTGGTGATAAAGGGCTGCAGCCACTGTTAGTTACCTCAAAGGGAGAGAAGAGGATGTTCCTGATCATTCATACACCACAGAATGTGGTGGAGTCTCTTTCTCACCTCCTCCTGAGGGCGTCCTCCACTGTGCAGTCTGAGCACTCTCAATCACTCTTAAAATTCTCCCATCAGCTCAGTGTAACTACACGTATCAGGATTCAGTGAAGTGGCCAGTGCTGTTCTTCAGTTTATTAGCCTATTTTCCTCAATGATAGTCTGTGGCAGTGGTGGAAAGAACAGTAACTTTTGTACCTAGCCCCTGGTACTTTCCACTGGGACTCATTCCTTCTAAATATTAATGGTACAGAGATTTTCAAAGAGCAGTCACCAAAAAACCACTTTGTGCATGCAAGGCAAAAAAAGAAAAAAAAAATGACCCTCAAACCAGGTCTTCTCATGCACATAAAACAGAATATTGAGTTAATTATAAGGAGTTTATTTTAATTTGATGTAATTATTTACTTTCCTTCTATTCTCCATTCCTATGGCTAGTCTGTAACTGAAAAATCTGCATGTTGTAGGCTATCAGCATTGCAATCTATATTCTTACAACTTCCTCATGCACTATCCCCTAGGGCAGCAGGGAAATCTAACCTGGTTCGCTAACGATAACTCAGTGTAGCTTGTCTATTTCAAATAAATGTTTGATCCTCCACAGTGGTGCTCCCTGCTCCTTCTCCTCTCTGTCATCTCCAATGGTTGTATTCTTTGTCTACCTATTGTGTCATTTGTTTGCTTACCATGTTGGCCTATGTGGCTGGCAAACTTGAGGTTTGTTTTCCCTAATGTGGCTGCCCATAGCGGTGCTGAGGCCACACTTTGAGGTAGATCCCAAAAGGGAAATGAAGCAAACTCTCTTGTTTTTGACTTTCCCTTCAACCTATCCTGTTAGTTTGCTTCATGTTCATTGTACAGCAAGTAGGCAAATGGGAAGGACATTTGGTAAAATGTAGAGTCCATTCACACTGGGATGGTCAGATCCATGTGTCCAGCTATCAACCTGGCTCTTGCACTGCAGGTCAGCTATCAACCTGCGATTATTTGAGATTATTCAGAGAAGGAATGAAGAGCCCAGAATACTGAAAAGCATTGATATTTCACTTTGGAAAGCATTTTTCAAATGACATGACTACAAGTCTATCTCGGTTCAGGGAAGCCACATTATATTGATAAACCTCATAAAGCCTGATGCAAAAATGTGACTTGAAAGGGCAAGCTACTTCCATATTCTGCTCCCTGGTCCAGCTCTCACCAATCATTTTTCTTGTGTCGGCATCTGATCCTAGTATACAAATCTGGGATCATAAAATTGCCACCTTCTCACTCTCTCCAGCCATTTCCACTCAGTGATTCGAAAGTAGATAATCTAGGCAGGACCAGCTACATAATTTTCAAGGCCCACTGCAAAATTAAAACGTGGGGCCCCCTGTCAAAACTTATTAAGGGTTTCAAGACAGCGACTATAGAACATTCAACCAGGTACGGGGCCCTTCTGAGCACAGAATGTGGTGGGACTACGCAGCTCACACGTCCATAAAGCCGGCCTTGAAACTTGGCTTTAATGCAAAACAGCTGAGCCAAGTTGCATTCTAGGTGGTGCACAGGGTGGGAGAGAAGGAGGAACCTATTCAAAAATACCCTGTAACATTTTTTAAAAATAAAGGAAATGCCTATTTTCTTGTCTGACAAAATCATACCAACCCGAATCCTCCCCATGTGTACCTGTCACTAACAGTCTACCACTACGCAGATGAGTTAACCATGGAGAGCCAGAGGGAGCAGTGGCAAATACTGTTAGCAAAAGTGACAATTCCTGTTTGAAAACAAAATGATAGGTGGATATATCAGCTGTCTAGGACATAAATTAATTAACGTAATCATGCTCCCAACCATTGTGTGGGGTGCTCAGAGGGGGAAATAGAGGGGTACTGACTTTGAACTAAATTCTCCATGGCAGTTCAGTGAAAGATTTTGGGTGACGATCAATAGTGAGCCAGACTCTTAACTTCAGAGAGAGAGGGAGCTCCATTGCTTCTGTCCCCAAATTGAGACCTCTGACATCATGGAGTGAAGAAAGAAAAGACAAAGGAGAAGCAGGGAAGGCCTTAACCCTAACCTGAACCTTAATTTACCTACAATTTGGCTGGCCCGAGAAACACACTCTGAGAAGGCAGAAGCTGCAGGAATCCAAACCTTCATTCACTGCTCAGTGTGTTTTCATGTAGTCCATTTATTTCTTCATGAAATTAAAAACATATACACAAATCTTGGGAGCTCCTTCCAGGTCCTGAGCACACTAAGAGCCTGTGACCTGCGCTATGTAAGTAATTTGTGTTAGGAAAATTCCCACAGCATGATCATAATGTGGGGTAAGACATGGAAACTCATAATAACTGGAATTTGATCCCTTGAACTCCTCCTGAGCAGTCTGCTCAGCCACCTTCAGGGATCCTTTGCCTACTTAGTAGAAATTAGTATAAACCCAGATTGCCACACTGAAAGAGAAGCATCCGATTTGTTCAGATTTAATGTCAATTTAATATCATTCTAAAATTGTATTATGTATATTCACATTGCAAATGCTTGCAATGCGAAGAGCTAATCTATTGCAATCTGTTTATGAACTGATTCCCATGTGCTGGGCCTAAAAGATTTGTCCTGGGACTAAAGTAGATAAGAGAGGTGGTCTGGAAAGATTTGATACTAGCCATTCCTTCTTCTCATTCCTATGTGTTTAATCCCTAGAGGAGCCATTTGGAGACATTCTGATTATGTTCTAGTAGACTAAAGTGGAGCAAAATGAAATAAAGTAGAAACTGTTCAGAGTTGCAAATAAAATGTTTGGAACTGGTAGATATGGGTGTGTCTGGTGCATTTTGCAGAATAAGAGCTAGTTATAGATTTTTTCAGGATATTTTTACCAGTTATACAAAGCTGAGCAGGGAAAAAAGTACAGATTCTGGAATTAGCACAGTTCAACCTTCCAACTTACTAGCTATGTGAGTTTGGGAAATTCACTTAATCCCTCTAAAGTTCAGATTTCCTATCTATAAAACTGGAATATAAATATTTGCTTATAGGATTGTTCATCAGCTCTAGTGAGTCAGTAAATTCAAAACCTCAAGCACAATCACACACTCAAGCACACTCAAGCACAGTTCCTCACCTATAGCTAACACTTAATAAATGTTTCTGCCTTTCTTCAATCTCTTTCTTTTGGTCTCAGTCCTTCACTATCCTTGGAATTACCAAGAAGATGCAACTTCTCCTCCCAGAAAGTTAATACTGTAACTGTGCAAACTAGGTTTCAGCTGCCTGGTGCCTTGAATTCACAGGACCCAATGATTTGTGTTGACGGAAACAGGTTTTTATTAACTTCCAACTTTGGGGGGGTGCTGAAAGCACTCCTGCCCTGAGCCCATCTCTCCCATGAGACCCAGAACTTCCCTTGCTCCCCAAAAGGCTACAAGCCAAAACCATGCCCAGACGTTCCCCACATCCTTACCTGTCCTTAAGCTGGTCATGCAAACAGATCTCCATCTTCTCCAGAATGTGTATTTGTGGGTTTCAGAGTTTCCATCTTCTCAAGGCAGCAGCTCTCTCCTTCAGGATCTGGGGTGCACTGCTCTCAACCTCCATGTAGCTGTCCCAGAACCATGTACCATGCTCCACTGGATCATGGTGTGCCAGATATTGAGGCCCAGGGACGCACATGTCCCAGTGTGGGACTCTGACTCCTGGAGTTGATTTCTTTCCATGTGGGGTCTAAGCCCCTGGTAGGCCCAGCATCTCCTGGATCAACAAGTAAGAGAGAGAGAGAGGGAGAGAGAGAGAGAGGGAGTGAGAGAGAAAGAGAGCAAGGCTTTCTGCCATTAATTCCCACACCCCTTAAAAACACCCAAAAAATAACCCTGCCTTATTCTACTAAGCCAGACCAGTTTCAGAATATGCCACTCAAAGGTACCATCCTTTAGAAACACAGAAGTCTGCAGTTCAGCATTCCTAGTCACAGCTCAGCTCCAAGCATCTCTCATAAGTCTGTGTGCACTGGCCTGAGTCCTTCTAGCACATCCATTCTCTCTCCTCTGGAGCTGCCTTGACTCCAATCACCAGCTCACCAGTGTGTCCATGAGCTTGGACAGGCAGGTTCCCTGCAGCTCCACCAGCTCTGCTGTCACCTTCTACAGGCAGACATCCAGGAAGACTTCCTGACCTCAAGGAAGACTTCTCTGCAGACCTCCAGACCTCATCCTCTCTTGTTTCTTGGCCTGCTCCAATCTTAAATGCTCTGCCCAGAACTTCCTACATGGCTGAATATCCAGTTCTTCCTATAGTGCATTAGTGTCTGCCATTTTTGTCAGCACCCCAAAGTCTTTGACCCTATTTCAGCTGCCATTTTTAGTCAGGGCAAGAGTTCTCAGCCACACACGGGCATCCAGGGTGGACATCTCCCCCAGCTCACACAGGCACTGTATGATCTTCCCCTGGCTATGTCACACTGGTTTCTCTGCTGAGTCACTCTGCCGGGGCACATTCTCACAATCATGTACACAATTCACCCTGGGCAGCAACAGCCTTCTTCCTTCCGGAAGCCATGGACTGTTAATCCACCTTTGTTACACAATGTGCTTCAGATGCTATACTTTCTGTTGTTCCCCACCCCCTACCTTTTGTAGGACTATGGGGGTGTGGGGTCCTCCTATTTCAAGGACCCATGCTCTGCATCTGTTACAATACTACAGTCTTTCCACAAATGAAGAACGTATGAGATGCAAAGCATGTTGCCTTTTAAACCCTAAGTTCCTGAATTTAAACCCTACTAGTCCTCAACATGTGTTCCTGGTACCAAAAGTTTATATTCACTGATTTTCACTTCTTACCCTGCTGAATCACATGGCTTCTTTAGCAGGAAGCAAATCAACAGGATACTTCTTGATGTCCTAAGGGACTGTACCTTCATATATCCTTTCACTTCAGTGATATGGAGACATTTCATACTGAAGTAGATGGTTGTAACAACAGTATTCATTAACCCTACTGCATAGCTAGTACAAGGACATCCTGTGAAAAGAAAGGGATTCACAGCATAAGGTGCTCACTATCTTTGGACTGCTAAATTATATTTTAGAAAATGCACAGAGATACAGTTCTTTGTAAAAGCATTCACACATACACAGAGAGAGAGAGAGTAAATAGTCCATAGCCTAATAGTGGAAAGAGTTGCTATGGGCACTGGTGCTTCTGGAATCTAGAAACCAAATGAGATTACCTTAAATTAATGATACCTAATAGTAGACAACTCTATGAAGCAAGATTTCAACTATATTTTTGTATATGGTAATACCTACCTAACCCCTGACTAACATGAGGTCTCCAAATGACCAATCTATTGGCTTGGAGGTGTACCTGTGCCATATTAGGTAGATTAGCTGGCTACCTAATAAATACTACCTTCCTTTTCCATGTTAATATAACCTTGAATTTTATTTGAGTCACCTAGGTAAACATTTTCTAAACTCCTTTGCTACTAGAGATGACCATGTGACACAATTCTAACCAGAATGGACAGAAACTTTCTGAGGATTACTAGGAAAATGTTGCAGTCCTGATAGAGGTGCCATTTCATTTTCCCTGTGGTTTTCTCCTGCTGACCTGACAGCTGAGCAGCAGCAGCCATCTTGCCAACAGAAGGGAAAGGCCAGAGGAATGGCACCGCCCATAGTGTCAACATTCTTGAGCTACTGCATCTGAGAGGACTGCCCTGATCTGCTCAAGCCATTGTGACTTGGGTTTCCCTCTGAAAGCATTCCCAAAATGACATAGCATTCTTTTTACCTAGCCAGAGTTTCTCATTAGATTATCTGTTTCTTTGTAGTACAGACACATAACAATATTTGCCACATTCTGATTACCTCTTTCATTGAGACAACCAATGGGGAGTCTTTAAGTATGTTTTGAAAACTGTCAAGCACTAAAAAAAAGTGGTGATTCGTACAACAAGGACAATGCCATTTTCACCTCTGTATCTTCAATAACTAGCATAGTGTCTGCCCAGATGCTCATTTTGCATTAAAGATACAGAAATAATGTTTTAAAAAGAAGATTGGCTAGGAGATACATTACAAAGCAGAAATAAGTCTGCCTGTACAAGGATGGCAAATATACAGCATGCCTGCCTACACACCTTCTTCTCTGTAATCACAGATATAATCAATCAGTCCTCCCAATGAGACTAAATTAGCCTCAATATAGTGTCTTAGACGGTCACTACAAATCCGGTAGTGTCTTAAGAACAAGTGATTGCTTGTACCTATGAGAAAAAGGAAGGTATTTTAATAGTGTCAAGTCAAGGTCAGCCATGCCCATGCATGAAGTCATTAGAGGCAGCACCATGATGGAAGGAACAGAGTGCAATACCAGGTCCCTGATGAACCTAAGATGACAGAGGCCAATGTCCAGGAACAGAGTTTCGGAATTGGTGGTCAAGTATGGCCATGGATGGAGGATGATTGAAATCAAGCAACAATAAAGCATCTAGCCAAACGGGAGGGAGCTGAGTACCTTTTTCCTACAACTGAACCATTAATGTCACCAATCCATAATCTTGCTCTACTCTCCCTTCTTTTTATCTAGGCATTCTCCTTATCATTCCCTCTTGAAGGGTGGCATAACCCAGTAGAAACGCTTTGCAACCAGACAGATCTGGATTCAAGTCCCAGTCCTTATAGACTGGACAAGGTTAATTGAGTTGCTAAATCTCTCCATGCCCACATCTGTCCAAAGAGAATAATAGACCCTCATAGGCTTTCAGTGAACATGGGACATACTTATGTATATAAAATACTTAATGACGGACCAGGCCTGTTGTAAAAGCTCTTCCTCAACTGAAATAAGAGTCCACTTTACTTTTCAGATCCTGGACATGTTGCCATCTCTTAAGAATTTGGAAGTTTCTAGAAGATTCATTATGGTTCCAGACATTTTATAAAGACTCAGAAAATTTTCTAAGCTATGAAGAAAGAGAAGTCTACTTTGAGTAAGTAAAGTCATAGATCTAGTTTGAACAATGTAACTTTAATGAATACCTATGATGGTAACTTTACCCTATCCTGAGAGATAAACAATAGCCATCAGACATGTTACAGTTTAATAAACATTTTAATGAAAAGGCCTCCAGATTCCAGTTGTATTTTCCCGTGAAATTCTATCTGCTCAAATAATTCTTAAACATATGGAATTTATTTTCCCTCACACCTGGCTATATTTAATTTGTTATGAGAGGTTCCTGACTGTGTTATGTGACCTATTCCCATGATGCTTAAGAGTTAAATATGTTTCCTGCTTTCTTGAATTCCAAATAAACTGAATAAAATAACCAATCCATGGATCACAAATGTAATATCCTGTTGCCTACACATGCAAACACACACACACAATGTTCCTGTTTTCTATTAACTTGCAGGGATGGAAGAAGTAATGAGGACAAGGAAATTATGAACCACTTAAAGAGAACTATGTGAATTTTTTGCATTGTGGTTATTCTCAAATTCTCTCATCCATGCTAATAATTTAGCATGTTATTGACACCTTAATAACTTATTTATTTTATTTGTCTGTTTTCCCCCTAATGTGCTAAATGCTATAAATATCTAGAATAGCATTTCAAATTTGAAAGAAATAAATCGTTTTTTTAAAAATTAATAATAATATAAAAATTCCCTGTTCAAACATAGTTTATATTTTGGAAACTCTTAGATCTATTTTGAAAATAAAGGCTCAATTATAACTATTCAATACTCATTTTTTTAAAACCACAACTATTCTACATTCATTATGACATACCAGTTCTACCTCATGAAGAGACTCATATTCTATTTCCAAAATTTCAACTATTAAATGATATTTTATGGAACTGTAAATACATACAAATTGCATTTTATATCTAGTTTTGCAGCAGTAAATGCAGCAAGGTACAGTGAACAATCACTATCTACCACTTAGCATGAACATATTTTAGCCAAGTCATGTTATCTTTCTGGTCCATGTTGGCTCATCAATAAAATGAGGTTAATATTTTACTTCTCTCAAATTAAGGAGCTGAACTACATTATCCAGTGGAGACATTAAGAGTATGATCTTTGTAGTGCCAATTACCAAGACTACTTTGTGTATCCTTGGGCAAATCACTTATTCTCTGGATCTTCTATCTTTGCTGAGCAGTGAAGGTTGAATTCAATGATGCTTTAAGCACTTGACATCATCCCTAACCATGCTATGTAAGAGTAGGGTTTGGGTCATGGGTACCATGATTTTCTTTATTGACATACCCTCAGGACCTAGAAGACTACCCAGCACATAAGAAGTGTTTAATAAACATTGTTGAATTAATTTCAAGTCACATGCCATCTGGGATCACTCTGACCCTTAAAATCTAAGTAAAATTGACTCAAAATTCCATCTCACATTCAGCAGATAATTCAATGTCTTACCCAAGAACTTTTAAAAAATGAATAGAGTCTTACTATTCTATCATGTCTGGATCAGATTTCTCTATCTTATGCTGTTGTGTTGTGTTTTGTTCTCCATTGCAAGACTTGCTTCTATTTCTTGATTTCCATGGTTACTTTCCTTTAATTAACTCCACATACACATACCCACATATACCCAAAACAAATAACCAGACAACTCTCACGATGAAGCTGTGTGTTTCTGACTCATAGGGGAAATTAGGAGTAGTGGTGAGACGGGCTAACTCTCAGAGCTCTACAGAAGACCACTTACACTTGTACATTCAGCTTTCTCTTAAGATGTCCCTGGGCCACAAGACTTTCCTTCCTATATGAATAAAAAGGTATTCTTTTTTAAAAAATAACTAATAATTATGAGAACTCCTATAGCAATTATTTTGAGTAATGCATTTTATTTTACTTTTGACTAAAATTTTTCATTTGAGCACTTGCCATCCAAATCCTTCTCAGATATATAGCATTTGTTTATTTGCAAATGTTTATTTATTTAAATACACAGGAGTGGAGACACAAATGAGTTTAAATATATTCCAACTTTCCATTAGTTGACCTTACAAGTGTACATCCTTCCATCAGCCAGGGCATATCAGAATTCATTTGACAGGGAACACTGGCATCTCTCTTATGTGTATTCTGCACAACCTGTGCTAGATGTCACAGGTTTTATTTCTGAAGGTTCAGCAGTTTGTTTAAGAACATGCCATTAAGAGAACAAAAAGAGAGTCTGTCTGGATCCAAAACTGTCTCTTATTCTCCATATGTATTGCCACCAGGAAGACATTCTGGAGGAATGTAGCAGAGTATTCTTCCAAGTGTTCTCTTGTATTTTAAAAACTGTTAAGTCTTAGAAAGAGACTGTGTGGATATGGGAATGAAATATTATAGTAAATGTTCTTTTCAGCAAAATGGATTATTAACTGTAAAAGAAATATCTGATTTCATGTTATTTTCCATACCCTCAGGAATATTAAGAACATGGTAGGTGTTCTTACCCTATGTTGATGAATAAGAACAATCTCATTGTCAGGGGAGACCCACAGAAGTTACCTACAAGGGGAACTGCTTAGGTTTAGAGCCTGGGGTGCTATGTCGGGAATTTTCCCAAGCATTTAGGTGAAGGTTCAGTTGGATATTCCCTCTTCCTTTTAGAGAGATCTAGAGACACAGAGTAGTATCTCCAAGGGTAAAAGGATCAAAACGTGACATACCTGCAGAAAGGTAAGAACTGGAAGAGCAGCCTGGAACACATCTGCCCCATTTCCTAAGAAGAATTCTTTGTTCATAGTAATATCACCTTATGCTTTCATACCACCTTTGTGAGCAAAGTGATTCATTCAACAAATCATACTTAAGGCGCTGTACAAGCTGTTTACAATAGAGGCAGTAGAGCATGATTAAGAGTATGGACTCTGGAGCTAGACTGCCTGGGGCCCAACCTTGGCTCTGCATCTGCCAGCTCTGCAGCCTTGGGCACATAGATGTTTCTGTGTTTCAGCTTCTACCCAAATCAGTGGGAGTAATAATTTGCTTTGTGATGTAGAAAAGAGCATTAAGGAGCTAACAGTCTACCAAAGGAAACAGTTATACAACCAACCCCATTAGCTTCTAAACAATGACATGTTAAAATAGAAATAGAAAGCAAGTACTCATAAATTCCAAGATGGTGGCTGTTAAGGCACATTTACATCTAGAACACAACAGTGATGATAAAACAAATGTAGCACAGTGATTGCTCAAGATGACACAGAAATGGGGCCTAACGACAAAATAGGAACACTAGCAAGTCCACAAACATAAACTCTACTGTACTTCTATTCTTCTGAGCTATCATATATATATATGATATATATATATGATTTATATATATATATATAAAACTTATGATGTACTCTCCAGTTCAGAACCCAGTGAATCTCGCTCTACTAAAACTTCATTAGTCACTCAATCCACACCACCAAAGACAGATGCAAACCAATAGCAAAATTATCATTACTGCAAAAGCACATGGCCTTCCCCAAATATTATACAAATCATCTTGAAACAGACTTGTGTTCAAAAATCCCCCAAATCCTAAAGTCCTACAAATCTTTGGGAGAGAAATACTGAACTCTCAACCATAATAATCACAGCAAGTTTGTTAATAGTACTGTGTTGATCATATTTCCCTCTTAGGGACCTAAAAATTTAACCCTGAGCTCTGAGACAACCCATAAAAACTGTAGCAATAAAAAGCAAAACGTGCAGACATTTAAAATAGGTCTGAGAATGTCATTGTTTCCTGAAGGTAGAAACACAATGATGTAAAACCCTGGTTAGAAGCAAGAAAACCATTAGCAGCTGGCATGGAAATTACCCCATTATTTATTACTGTTATTAAGTGAGATTCTTATGCCGTATAACATCTATTTGATTGCATGGGATGAGAGTCTGGTCCATTATTATTAATTTGCCTTCTCTAGCCATTAAGTGAGTGTGCCTTTGGACCATGAAAAATAGTACATGAATAACACAAAAAGGTTTTTTACCCCATTCTCAGTAAGATAATGAATGCTAGCCACTGTACTGAAAAAAAAAGATGCATCCACCTGTTTGGATTATCTTTTCACCACTGGGTATGAGAACAAACAGCACTGGGTGCAACTGATGCCCACTGGGAAAATGCTGCTCCTTATCCAGGTTGTTAATTCATTCAGAACTCTGGATGCAATGAAAGAGACTTGTGATGCCATTATGTTTATTTTTGATGCTTTTCAAAGAGTTAAAGATGGATCAGCCTTTCGCATAATTCTTTACACCTCACTTACTTGTTATTACTGACTCATTACCACTCTACCCCTTAAATAACTTTTTAAATAATCAAAGATATCTGCTTCAGACACCAAAGTTTTTATACTTTAAATATTTCTAAAATAAATCTTTCTATACTGGTATGTAGGCACACATTTCCCTGTTTGTTTATTTATTTTTATTTCATTGAATGTGGTGAATCTAAGTTAACATTTTATGACTTTTTTTAGATTGGTTACTGTTTTAAGCCAAAGCTGCAAAGGCAAGTCTTCTGTTCCATCCTTTTATTTGTTAGGGATCTCCAGAGAAACAGAACTCATAGGAAACTTAGAGATATATAAAAAGAGGCACATTCTGAGAGATTGGCTCACACAATTAAGCAGAATGAGAAGTCCCATGACCTTCCATCTGCAAACTGGAGGCCAGTGGGGTAGTTCCAGTTCAAACCTGAAGGCCTGAGAACTGTGGGAGCCAATGGTGTGAGTCCCAGTATAAGTCCAAAGGCACCAATGACAGAGTAAGAAAAGATGGAAGTTCCAGCTCAAGCAGAGAGAGTGGAATCTGCCTTCTCTTCATCTTTTTTGTTCTCTTCAAGCCCTTTAGCTTTTAAATGACAGCCACCTGCTTACATAAGGAGTGTCTTGTGAATAATGCTGCAAGATTATAGATAGATAGATGATAGTATCTGTGATAGGACTAGCATCCAGCTGACAGCTCTATATATGCTGACTCCAAAATGTATCACCAAAACAAGCTGTGGAACAGGACAAAGCTGAGTTTCTTATTACCACAAGGAGAGCACTACCTTGACAGAGTCTTAGCATTACCTCAGAGAGACAAGAACATCGTTGGGATTAGTGAGATTCTGAAGCCTAGTTTAAGGTTAGTCTTTCAATACAAAGGGCTTTAGTAGGATTGGGTGAAGATCCTGACATAGTAATTTAGAATTACTGGGCACAAAAAGGGGAGGATTTAGAGACAAGAAGTCCAAGAGTCTTGGGATCATTTGATGCTTTCTATTGAAGAGTTATTTGGTTGCTCAGAAAGTTCTTAGAATAAATAATAGAATTATTTGCAATTTGTATCTTCCAGGCAAGAGTTTCCTGGAGTAGTAAAGTAATAATGATGAAAACAATGGAATCATAAAATCTGTTTAATGTAGTAAATTATGTAGACGGCTTTGAAATCACAGCAGTGATTTCCTCAACAACACTGAACTGGGGAGTACTACTCATTCCCCAGCAACTTGCCCAAAGGCTCTAAGTTGAAAAGTGCCACTGAAGAAATTGGCGCCCAGGAGTCTGACATCAGAGTTTGTCTTAGCCATTACTCATTGTCTCCAGACCATACTCCAGCAGATTCTGGCACAGGCCATCAGAATAAGTTCTTCCTGGATCACTTGCCTTTGTTCTGATTAGATACCATATAGAACTTGAGCCCAACCTGAATTGCAGCCCATAACTTGGCACTCTGATAACATTCTACCTATTGTTCAGGACCTGGCCCTCACCCCGCAGCCTGCTGAGTTGCCACATATATAGCCACTCTACTACAGGGACAGTCTCCTCTTCACCTTGTATTGAGCTCCACCTCAAATCCCCTGCTTTGGCTAGCTACTAGATTGGAAACTCTTATCCTCTCCATTTCCAGAATTACAGCTGCTATTTTTTGTGCATCCTTAGATAAATATGCCTTGATCTCTCTAATGAGCATCTCTCTATCCAGCTTTGAGAAACATATCATTGTCTCCCACTATTCTACTCCCACATACAGTGGCTTTCTCTTGGTTTTAGGCTGTGGTCTCTAAACAATGAACTATGAACTGAATTTGGCCTACTGCCTTTGTGTGGCCTGCAAAATAAAAATGGTTTTATACTGTTAAATGACTGAAAAAATTTCCAAAGATTTTAATGTCCAAAATAAAGTTATTGGAACATAGTCATACTTATTTGCACAATTTACATATTGTTTTATGCCTGTTTTCATGCCATAATGACAGTGTTAAATAGTGGCCACATCATCCGAAAAGCCTAATACATTTATTATTTTGTTCTTTACAGAAAAATTCTGCTTATCCTGGTTTAGGGCCTTTGCTGGCTCAGGTCTGAATTTAAGATATCTTAAAATTTCTGCTTTCCTCCTCTTACCAGGACTGAACTAGCTGGGCTGGAGGAGATCCAAGGTCACAGACAAGAGTGTATTCTGTTCTCTGGAGTCCTTTGGAAGGTCACTACTGTCATAGCCAGTACCCCTGCTCCTGCACTACAATATTTTGTGTGGTGAGAAGGCTCCTACCACAACTTACAACAGCTCTGGTCAAGTTGCTTCCATCCATTGATCCAATCCTAGGGGAGCCAGTGGCAGCCTGGTGAAAAAAACAGTGAGGGATGGTTAGCTGGAAAAACAGCAAAGAAGACAATCACTCCCTTCTTTCTCCCTGTATGTTTCCTTTACACCCTTGTGATGTGAGGGGTAGATCATTTAATTGAATGAGACAGCAAAGTTTTTATTCAAGTCGTTCTTTTCTATAGTACCTAAAATTAAGACTGCTACCAAACCACTTTGTCCATTTTTATCATAGTAAAACTGGTTCAAGGATAGTGGAATTAAAATAAGGAAGTTGTTGTTCTGCTTCGCACCCCATTAACTGTTGCTCATGCAATAACCAAGTTACCTGTAGCTCCTCTGGGTAGGAATTTGGACCAGACCTCTCCAGATTTGGGTGAGGATACTGGTGTTATTACAGCTTTTTACTGTTTTCCAGATTTGCAACTTATCCCTACCACAGTGCCTGAACTGCCAAAAGCAATGCTGTGACATTAAAATGTAAAAATAAACAAAGATGAAGCAAATAGAAAAGGCAAAGGCTATTTATTCAGAGCTTACTACACAATGGAGTCAGCTACTGTTCCTTGCTTTTTGGCAGCAACTCAAAGGCAGGCAGAGAAGTAGGAAAGCTTTATAGTGGAAAAAAGGGATATGCTTTGATTGAAAGCTGTTGGCTGGGGGAAGCTACAGGCAGGCCAACTAGAAGTAGAACATCATGTGATTGGTTAAGGGTGCATATTTGTCTTTCTCTAGTTGGCCGTAAATTTGAAATGAGGACAAGAATTAGGGGAACTGTCAGTTTTAACCAAGTCCTAGCCATTTTATACCAATTGTTGAAGAAGGTATTGTTTAGGTTCTTACATTTGTATTAAAGCTAGCAATCAGGCTATTGCAAGTGTGACTTAAAGCTGGCAGGCGTCCTAGGTTTTTATTGTAAATAAGGGGGTTGGTTTTGGGCAGGTAGCAGGTCAGCATTATATTTTTATATAATCTGGCCATTGTTTGCTTATAGTCAATTTTTTTAAAGTGAGATCTGTATGGGAGCTTGTTTCAGTTTTGTTCATCTTTGGGTTCCAGGGCATAGTTCTCAACATAGTATAGGTGCTCAATAAATTTGCACATATAAATAATGAAATATTGCCACTTGTCACAAAAAGGATGAACCTAAAAGATGTTATGGAATGAAACAAGTTAGACAGAGGAAGATGAATACTGTATGATTTCACTTATGGGTGTAATCTAAAAACAAAACAAAGAAACAAAACAAGATAGGAACAAAATCATAGATATAGAGAGCAAACTGATGGCTGTCAGATTGGGGGAGGGGGTGGATAAGCAAAAAAGGTGAAGGAGACTGAGAAGTGCAAACTGCCAGTTACAAAAATAGTCACAGGAATGTCAAGTACAGCATAGGGAATGTAGTGAATATTATTATAATAACTATGCACTGTGTCAGATGGGTACTAGACTTATTGTGGAGATCACTTCACAAGGTGTATAAATGTCTAATCATTATGTTGTATACCTAAACTAAAATAATATTGCATGTCCACTGTAATTTAAAAATAAATTTTAAATTTTTGCATTGGTAATAGGGGAACCAGAGCTAAACTAATGACATGAGTTGTATATCACCTGGCAGGGAAAAAATACAACTGATGGAATTCAACTTAAGAACAGAAGGTTTGGAGAATAAGGGGAGATGTGGTAAATCTCTTGTCATTGCTTCTCCCATGTGCCTTTAACATTAAACTTACATTCTGTTCCCAAAGAAATCTTGATAAAAATTTCCTCATGTTTTCAGGTCTTTTGTGTTTGCCCAGAAAACTGTGCAGCAAAATGAAATTTGAATGCATTTCAATGCACCCCCATAGACATGGAACAAGAGGTATGAAGCATGGAGAACTGCACGGATTGGACATGAGTGTGGATAGTGTCAAGGACTCAGGGGTACAGAGTGGCAGAAGGATGAAAGGAAAGGATGAAACCGTGTCTTTGGTGGCAGTTTTCAGGATGAATGCTACCCTACTCAACAGCCCTCTGTCTATAACCGATCCCCCAGAATCTGGCCTCAATCTATATTCCCTGCTTTATGTCTCTGTTTCTGGATAGAAAACTGTCAGGAAGCCAAACTGTCTACCAAAATATATCCTATGTGTTTTAGTGTTTATTGTCCTGTCTTGCCTGCTTGAGGTCATATATTCTTTTCTAAGTTAGTTCCTATTCTACCTGTCTTCCCTGGCCCAGTCCAAAGCCATTCTCTATGATGCTTCCTCTAATCAACTGAGCTGAAAAATTACATGCCTGTCCTTGACATTTTGATGACTCATTGCCATTACCATTCACTCGCTACAAAACACATGCTGTTTGGGTTTGTTTCATTACCTTTTCTTGTGTGAAAGCCTACCTCTACAACTAGACAAAGTGATGGACGGGATGATGTCTTAAAATGTCTTGCATTGCTACAGTCCCTAATTCAGAATTTCACACTTGGTAGGCAAGCAGTAAATGATGACATATTGTGGCAATTATTAATGGTCCCTGGTACTTAGTAAGTGAATTCAAGCTGAGCTCAAATTATAAATGTAGCACCTGGCTTCTACCTATTAAACTCATGATCTGCTTATGATATTAAATATGTACTAAATGAATTGTTCTTATTAAAACAGTATTCATTTTCCTCCCTAACACTGGCTGTAATTTCAGTGGTTAAGAAAGAACATATTTTTGGAGGTTTCTTTGTATTATTATTGATTTTAGAGAGAGAGAGAAACTTTGATTTGTTGTTCCACTTAGTTGTGTATTCATTGGTTGTTTCTTATATATGCCTTGACTATGGATAGAACCCACAACCTTGGCTGTATTGAGATGACACTCTAACCAATTGAACTACCTGGCCAGGGCCATTATTGGAGGTTTTATAGTGCCTCATTGGTTTGGTCTAATCTGACTTGCCTTATAACAAAAAGTGACTGAAATAGGTTACATAAGTGAATGTTTCCTGTAGTTTTACTGTTCACTTCACACTTCACACTCATTAAGTTCCCTATGCTTTTTCCAAATAAAGCAATATTAGTCTTATTTTAACAGTAGTTATCATTTAGGCAACCATCTGCCAGCACACGTTTTTACAAAACCTTTCTCCAATGATTCCAATGAGTTTTGCCAAACTGTTCACAAAAAGTAGTCTATTATTGTAATTCTAATTTAACTAGATGGTTGTCATAATTTTAATGTCTTTCTTATTACCATTGCTCTACTGGCATAAGGAAAATTATATTAGCTATTCCCAAAATTCTTATTTCTAATGTGTAATCACTTTTCCTACCCAAAGGCTAGTGTTTAACCTCATTCCCTATCCCATTTCTATAAAATTTGGCTCATGATGTCACATTTTGGAGTGGGTTTTTACAAAATTTATTCAATTTGTATTAATTTTACATAAATTATTCACTCCAAATTTATACATACACATTTATTATTGAAACCAAACTTTTAACTAAATCAATTGATCAGGTCTACCTAAAAATTTTACTTTTATTGTTATTGCTTGGCATTTCACAATATGTTGTTTTAATTGTCAAGTAAGTGAACCAATTATTTTGGCATATGGTGCGTGTGTATGAAGACTCACACATGGTGGTGTTTTAAAGGATAAGACAAAAATAAGACTCCCTAAAGATTCTGGCAGTTGCGTACTCTAAGAAATTATTTTAGCATTTGCAAGCTGAAGAATGAAAGTCTTTAAAGGAAGTATTCAATCAGCCTTATGCATAGTATAGGCTGGCTGGAAAGTCCTCATGCCTGCAGTTAGACACTTTCATCATCAATCACCAGTTTCAGCAGATGAGAAGACATAAGCTAATGATACCAGTCCTGACAATTGCCAACACATTTACAGAGGTGAGTCAACTGATTGAATTGCCAGAGAACTGTGAGTATTTCAATAAATTTCTCTTCTAGTTGGAAAATAAAAGTGAGGAAAAAAATCACCCAAAAACTATCACAACAGAAATATTTGTAAATAAATATTGAAGTAGAGTTTTATTGTGGGAATCAGGAACTAAAGGGGTTTTTGTTGTTGTTGTTGTTGTTGTTCATTCATTCATTTGTTTTTTAAACTCAAACATAAAAACCAAAGCTAGTAGAGGCAAATGAAAATAATGTGACTAAATTATGGAACTTGAAAAATAGAGCAAAGAATAGATAGCCAGGAAATTTGCATGGAAAACCAATTTCACTGTCTGAATGAAAAATTAGACTGGCATAACAATGAAAACAAGTCCTAGTGGATGAAACCACAGTGGAATTGTTTTGTGTCAGGTCACATCTGCTCAGTCCAAAAAGCCACTGAGGACACTAGTTCATAGTAAATATCTTTTTGTTTGGGCTGCCATGAGAACCATGCAAATGAACTCCCTTAATACAATCAGCAAATTTGTTTTTAAAAAAAACACTGAAGTCATTAAATCATATTTAAATTTTAAAAGGAAAAGCAGCTTTTTAAAAGAAACCTACCAAAACTGTATAAATCTAGATTCTATGTCTTATACTGGATATGCTCTAAGTGAAACCTGCCTGCATTTAGACTATGTCCTACAAATAAAAATAACATTCTGTGAATACAGTTAAAAAAGAGAGATTGGCTAGATATGGATATTTTATCCTTGAAGCAACACTTGAAATGAAAAATGGATGTAAAAAGCAATATTAATAATACTAATGTATAGCAGCTGACACTCCTCATGAGCCTGTTACATTTTAGTCCCTGAGCTGTGCCCTTAACATCATTATCTCATGGGCAGATATTGTGCAAAATGCATCAGCAAGATGCTAGTAAATTAAGAAAGCACTTGCTTGATGGCAAGAAGAAAAGACAAAAGAAAAAAGATTGGAGCAAACTTGAGGTCAAACAGAAAGCCAAAGCATATGACTTGGCCCTCAGTCAATGAAAGAAACAAACAAACAAACAGTGAAGTGAAGGAGAGTAGGATGGAGTTATTTGCAGGCAGGAAAATGTTTTTGAAGGAATCCTTGGGGTGTTTCCACACAGTCCTGGTTGCCTAAGGTGTGCTACGTAAGAAAAATTACAGCATATAAGAAGATTTCTCTGTGGTGTGACCCTCCTGTCACCAAGAGAGCCCTAGACAGCCCACAGGTTGTAGACTGGCTAGCAACTCTGGTGCCTCCCTGCTAACAAAACTCCAAAGTCCAAAAATGTAAGACCAGCAACATACAAATTTTATTAATCCTTAAAATGTCTTTTTTCCTGCACTAGGGAGGAAGGGGTGGGGTTCCTGTTTCTGACAAAACCCAACTCCGAAAGCCGTAGTTAAACATTCCTCTTACTCACCAGCTTAACTGAGTCCCCTGGCTCTCCTCACTAGGATTCAAGTAACTTTCATAAAGTGATGCATTTTATGTCTTTCTTTGTCATATAAGCCACAAATGGTTAACTCTAGGTTAATTTTACACCAGCTCCTTCCTGTAACTTCTTAACAGTAGAATGTTGGAACTCGTGTATGTGTGTGTGCATGTGTGCACACATGTTTGTTGACCTAAAAAACATCCAGACTTATAGAGAATTTTCACTAGTTCATTTGAGCCAAACTGATGGCAATCGTGGGGAAGCAAAATCTCAACAGATTTAGAAAATGCTCCAGAGAATGACAGCTTTGCACTTTGTTTTATACATCCGTATCAAAGGGAAAGATGTAATGGAATTGCATGAAATCCATTGGTGATAGATTAAGGAGATGGGAGAAGGCAAAGCTAGGAAATCTCTGAGACTGAACAAAAAGTAAAACGGATAGACACATACTCTTTTACATTGTTGGGTACAGGATAGTTAATGTTAACATTTACAGCACAGAGAGATGGTTTGTAGGAGAACAAGGTAACAACAACAGGTTCTCTTGTCTTGCCTTCTGGTGAAAGATTGTCCTCTGAGGGGTCTGGAAAAGGGGTATTACTCTGGTATTCCAACAGTATGTTATTGTACATGAAAAAAAGCAATAGACAAACTCAGGTAGGGTAAAGATTGATCTTTGTCAAGGAAGATTCTGGCCTACAACATGACTACCTGCTGTGACTCACTTTTAGTTAGGAAATTTTAATTTCAGACCATCAGGCTTTAGGTCTCTGAATATGTAAGGCCCACCATACAAGACTGTCCCAAACTTGTCAGCTTTAATATATGGCCCTTATTTCATTCACAGTGTGTGAGAGAAGCCAAGAGAGTCAATGTTTGAGGACTAAATACCTAATTGCCAAATCTTGTTTCTGATCTCTCTTTCCTAATAGAAATAAAAGTTTGATCTGGGGTCTTCTTTTTTTCTTCAGTTGTTACCTGTTTCTAATAAATTTCATATGTAGGTATTTCATTACAAGAAAATTTTATTATAAGAATTTAAATGTACATTTGGGAGTCCTAATGGAAGCAAGCAACAACTTACTCATTCAACTAATTGAACAGCTGAGAAATATAAAAGTTTTTTATATCATTTAGAATTTATTTTACTTATAAAAAATTCCCAACTGAAACTGCCTTTAACAATAAAGGAATATATATTCCCTCAAGTACTTGAATATCAGAATAGAAAGTTTGGGTTTCCAGGAAGAGTTGGCCCAGCAATGTCATGAAGAACCCAGTGTCTCTCTATTGCCAGAGCCTATCTTGCATGGCGCCTGCCTTATCCTCTGGCTGGCTCCTGATCCAGGATGGCTGCTGCTCTCTAGCTACTAATACAGGCTACAGGCAGAACTTCACTTTCTTCCTTCAAACATGAATACAAAAGTTTTGAGCATCATGGTGAGTGAACCAATTAGGTCAAATAACTGCCCTAAATCAATCACTGTCGTCAGGGGGACAAGACTTGGTAGAGGGCTCAACTTACTCCAAGTTACTTCATTGTCCAGGTTGTGTCAGGACTACAGCAGAATTCAATGATGCACAGCAGTAGTTGGCAATGTGTTACAGAGGCTAAGATGAAGGAATTTCAGCAAAGTAAACTTTGCCTTTCATGTAGAAATAAAGATGTACATTTGTTCTTTAAATATGGAAAGATGCAAAATTTTGTATCTGTGTCATTTAAATGTAGATCATTCAGATGTTATTAGTCTATCTTTGCTCAATATATGGTTCTGCTAAGAAACCCCAAAGCAAGTCTAACTGATTACTCTTGAGAATACAAAGGGTGAAAAGCTCAAGAACTTGTATTTTGCTGCCAAACATTTGGGCCAAATTTGTTTGACCAAAGAAGAAACACAATAATAGTAAATCAAATATAAATGTCATCAGTCATGATGTTTTTTCAAGTTCACTGAGTGTACAGCAGCAGCAACAACAACAATCAGAGACTTATGGCCAATGTGGAGGCATAAGTAGATACACTTTTCCTGCTCACACAAACAAAAGAATGACAACAACAAATTAAAAAAAAAAAAAAACAATCAGCACTGCCAGAAAACCAAACTATGTGGAAATCCAAGACCCAAGGAGTTAAAGAAGAAATATTCACCCAGAATTGTAGAAGGGGTGGAGACAGGCAGCCAGGGTGGAGAGGATTCATGCCAAGGTGGTGGCTGGAGAACCTGAGTGGGTAAACTGACGGCTAGTGAAGTGGATGGTCCCACATTCACATGCAGATAAGCCTGGAGGAACAACTGGGAGGGAGACAGACTGTACAACCCAGGGTTCCAGTGTGGTGAAATAAAACCTCAAAACTTCTCACTGAAAATACCTGTGGGGGTCGAGGTGGCAGGAGAAGTTCCCAGCCTCACAGGAGAATTCATTAAAGAGATCCACAGTGTCCTAGAACATACACAAGCCCACTCACCTGAGAATCAGCAACAGAAGGGCCCAATTTGCTTGTGGGTATTGGAGGAAGTGACTGAAAGTCAGAGGAGAGCCAAGCAAGCAGCATTGTTCCCTCTCAGACCCCTCCCCCACATACAGTGCCACAGCACAGACTTGTGTGTTGCCCTGCCCTGGCAAATACCAAAGACTCCAGCCCTCACTACATAACAGGTGCACCCAGATAAAAAAATATGGCCCAAGTGAAAGAACAAAGTAAAGCTCCAGAAAAAATACAACTAAGCAGTGAAGAGATAGCCAACCTGTCAGATGCACAGTTCAAAACACTGGTAATCAGGGTGCTCACAGAATTGATTGACTATGGTTGCAAAACAGAGGAAAAAGTGAAGACTATAAAAAATGAAATAAAGGAAAATACACAGGGAACCAACAGTGAAGGGAAGGAAATGGGGCAGCACTTTGGAGCAGAAGGAAGACATAAACGTTCAACCACAACAGAATGAAGGAACGAGAATTCAAAAGAATGAGGAGAGGCTTAGGAAACTCCAGGACAACCTTAAATGTTCTAACATGTGAATCACAAGGGTGCCAGAAGGAAAAGAGGAAGAACAAGAAATTTGAAACTTATTTGAATAAATATGAAAGAGAACTTAGCTAATCTGGCAAAGGAAATAGACTTCCAGGAAGTCCAGGAAGCTCAGAGAGTCCCAAAGAAGTTGGAGCCAAGGAAGCACACACCAATGCACATCATAATTACATTACCCAAGATGAAAGATAAGGAGATAATCTTAAAAGAGAAAAGGAGACAGTTACATACAAAAGAGTTCCCATAGACTATCGGCTGATTTCTCAAAAGAAACCTTATAGGAAAGAAGGGGCTGGAAAGGAGTACTCAAAGTCATGAAAGGCAAAGACCTTCATCCAAGATTATTCTATCCAGCAGAGCTATCATCTAGAACAGAAGGGCAGACACATTGCTTCCCAGATAAGGTCAAGTTAAAGGAGTCCATCATCACCAAAGCCCTTATTATATGAAATGCTAAAGGGACTAATCTAAGAAAAAGAAGATCAAAAATATGAACAGTAAAATGACAACAAACTCATGACTATCAACAACTGAACCTAAAAGACCAAAAACAAAAATGAACAAAGCAAACAACTAGAACAGGAACAGAATCACAGAAATGGGGATCATGTGGAGCATTATCATTAGAGAGGGGGAAGCGGGGAATGAGGGAAAAAGTACGGGGAATAAGAAGCATAAATGGTAGGTACAAAATAGACAGGGGGAGGTGAAGAATAGTTTAGGAAATAGAGAAACCAAAGAATGTATATATATGACCCATAGATATGAACTAAAGGGTGAAGGGAATGCTGGTGTGAGGGGGTTGCAGGGCAGAAGGGAATCGGGGGAGGAAAAAAATGGGGTAACTGTAATAGCATAAACAATAAAATATACTTCTTAAAAATCAAAAGAACAGCATTTCCTATCTAACTAACATTGCTAGCTTTTTAGGAAAAGGAAAGAAATAAGTGAAGGGAAAACATAGCTAAAATTCCAGACAAAAATAAATTTCATGCTTGTTTTTATATGCATTTGTATAATTTTTAACAAAAAAATATGCAAGAATATGCACTGTATAATATAAAATATATATTTAGATAATCCTGGCCAATGAATGGGTAAATTCTCATATAATACTTAGAATTATTTTAAGTTTTTACTTTAAAAATCAAATCAATGAGAGATTTTAAGTTTGTGGGTATGCAAAATCTATAAAAAATGTGAACTAAGAAAGACACTCAATGAGCTTAAACAGAGAAGTAAATACAACCGTAAGAGAAGGACTAAGATGTTTGGTCATATACAAAGGCATTCAATAGCTTTTTTAAAATGTCTTTATGAAAATTTAGAATAAGATATTCAATTGCCACATATAATCTACAGAGAATACCACACAAAGAAAATACACCTAAATGACTTCTACTGGCTTTATATTTTGCTTTCTATGATTCATTTAACTTAGTTTATATCAACTTTGATTAGATTCCTGCATCTTGGCATCTATAGATTCTGAAGCTGCTTCCCTTGGTCATCAGCACTCACGTATGCGCAGCCAGCAACCTGGCCTTGAGAAAGCATAATGACTTTAACGAGTGGGCAATCAATGAGAAATTTGACATATGGTGAAATGCTTAAGCAATTAGGTGTGTCCTTAGCTAGGAGGCTCTGCTTTTAATACGACAATGAAACTGACTGTGTCACTTTAGCCTTCTAATGGCTTGGGGCAGCACCACTCATTGCATATCACCAAAAGGGAAAGCACATGGCTGCAGCCTGACTGGAATTTGTGTTCTGGATCAGCTGTAATTATATGGATGTGATTTATTGGTTTTCTATCTACTGCTTTCTGTTTACACTGTTATTCAATTTGTTTCCCTTCTGAAACTCCCAAAGTGAATTGTTCTAAAGCGATGTGTGATTAACTCTTATGTATGATTTTGTCAGTGATCAAAAACTCACTTAAATGCATGATGCATAGGAGTTCCCCCATAATTATTTGATCTACAATATTGTTAACACTGCTTTTCTTTACCACTGCCCCCACCACCTGATGTTTGAGAAACAGGCTCAGGAATAAGGCTAAGGTAGAGGAAATCTCTCTTGGAGGTTTTATTGCATGAGCATCCCAAAATGATGTACAGCAGATCTTCATTTGTTGTTTCATTCAATGTCATTTCTTTTATAATAGTGATAAGATGCCATAGGAAATTAATTGTTATTTATATTAATTAGCTTATGATAAAGTTGGTTTTGTTATATGTCATTTTGCTTGAAGTTGCAGAACTTATTGGTGATGTTAAATGATAACTTACTGAACCATGGTTGAGTCACCCAGAATTCTATAGACATCTAATAGTTCTTAAGATTACTAAGAAAAATTGTATTATGAAAAATGACTTTGCACACAGATCCATGATGGTGGAGGAGTAAGGGGATGCTACACTAACCTCCTCCAAGAACCAATCTGGAATTACAACTAAATTATAGAGAAATCATCATGAGTAACCAACTAAACACTAGCTGGAAAGTTGCCTTATAACCAAGGACAAACAGAAGAAACCACTTCACCACAACAAGGCTCATGGGGAGTGTGAAGAATGCACAAGAGGACTGACTAGCTGGTCTCCCTCAGGTGGCAGCTAAGGTTCTGGAGACATATGTCAGTGGCCAGAGGATTTTACCTGAGAAGTGTAGAGCTTAAATCCTGAGCTGGGCTCCCCAGCCTACAGCAACATAACCAAAAAGGAACCCAGCAGCAGGGTGTCTGTCTGTCAGGATGAGATAGCTGGAGACACAGAGAGCCTTTGAAGGACCAACACACAAAATTTCATTTGAAGCCACTTATCCTGGGCTCTGGCAAAGGGAGGAAAGAGTAGACTAGAGACACTTGAGGAGATTCTGGGCTTGGTGACTCTGGAGAGAAAACTGAAGGAACAGTGTGGAGGAGAGGAGGGAGGAGGATAAGAAGAGAAAGAAAAAAACAGGGGAAAATAGTCTGACAATGAAATAGCACTAAACACATAACTGCCAATAATCACCTTAAATGTAAATGGCTTAAATGCTCCAACCAAAAGACATAGGGTAGCTGAGAGAGATCCATGTCAGTTCGAAAGATACACACAGACTAAAGGTAAAGGGATGGAAAAAGATATTTCATGTGAAAGGAAAAGAAAAAAAAGCTAGGGCACCAGTACTTATATCCAACAAAATAGACTTTAAATCTAAGGCTATAGTAAGAAACAAAGAAGGACACTACATAATAATAAAGGGAACAATCCAACAAGAGGATATAACGCTAGTAAATATTTACACATCCAGCACAGGAGCACCTAGATATGTGAAGCAAATCTTGATGGACATAAAGGGAGAGATTGACAGAAATACAGTCACAGTCCAGGATTTTAACACTCAAATGACTTCGATGGATGGATCGTCCAGGGAGAAAATCAATAAGGAGACAGCACTCTTAAATGACACACTACATCAAATGGATTTAATTGATATATTCGGAGCATTTCAACTCAAAGCAGCAGTATATACACACTTTTTGATTGCACATGGAATGTTTTCTAGGAAAGACTACATGTTAGCACACAAAACAAGTCTCAATAAATTTAAGAAGATTGAAATTATATCAAACATCTTTTCTGACCACAAAGCTATGAAAGTAGAAATCAATCACAAGAAAAACACACAAATACATGGAAGCTAAATAACATGTTATTACACAATGAGTGGGTCAACAACAAGATTAAGGAAGAAGTCAAAAGATACATAGAAACAACTGAAAATGAGGACACAACAATGCAAAATCTGTGGGACACTGAGAAAACAATCCTAAGAGGGAAATTCATAGCATTACCTGCCTATCTGAAACACAAGAAAAACCTCAAATAAACAATCTAACTTCACACTTAAAGGAACTTGAATAAGAACAACAAACAAAACCCAACTGAGCAGAAGGAAAGAAGTAGTAAACATCACAACAAAAATAAACATAGTCCAAAAAATGATACAAAAAATCAAAGAATCCAAGAGCTGTTTTTTTAAAGATAAAGATTTACAAACCTTTAAGCAGATTCATCAAGAAAAAAAGAAGCCCCAAATAGATAAAATCAGAAATGAAAGAGGAGAAATAACAACTGACACCAAAGAAATACAAACAATTGTAAGAAAATATTTTGAACAACAATATGGTAACAAACTGGACAACCTGGATGAAATGGAGGAATTCCTAGAAACATACACTCTTCCAAAACTAAACCAGGAAGAGTCAGAAAATCCAAATAGATAGATTACACCCCATGAAATGATGCAGTAAACAAAAATATTCACAACAAACACATGCCCTGGACTGGATGGCTTCACAGGGGAATTTTACCAAACATTCCAAGAAGAACAAACACCTCTCCTTTTCAAACTCTTTCATAAAATTCAAGCCAAGGGAAGCCTTCCAAACTCATTTTATGAGACCAGCATTATCCTAATTCCAAAAATGGATAAAGACACTAAAAAGAAAGAAAATGTAGGCCAATATCCCTGATGAACATAGACAGTGAAATCACCAACAAAATATTAGCAAATTGAATACAGCAATGCATCAAAAGGATCATACGCCATGACCAAGAAGAATTTGATCCAGGAATGCAAGGTTGGTACAACATTCACAAATCAAAAAATGTAATTTGCCACATAAACAAAGTGAAGGATAAAAACCACATGGTCATATCAATAGATGTGGAAAAAATATTTGATAAAATCTAGCACCTATTTATGATAAAAACTCTCAGCAATGTGGGACTAGGGAGCATCCCTAAACATAAAAAGGGCCATATATGACAAACCTACTGCCAGCATCATACTCAATGGGCAAAAACTGCAAGCATTCCCATAAGGTTGGGAACAAGACAGGGGTGTCTGCTTTCACCTTTCTTATTCAACATAGTACCAGAAGTCCTAGCCGTAGCCAAGAAGAAGAAATAAAAGGCATCCAAATTGGAAAGGAAGAAGTAAAACTGTCTTTATTTGCAGATGACATGATACCACACATAGAAAATCCCAAAGACACCACCAAAAAACTACTATAACTAATAAATAAGTTCTGCAAAGCAGCAGGATACAAAATTAATATCCAGAAATCAGTTGCATTTTTATATGTCAACAATGAACTAATAGAAAGGAAATTAAGAAAACAATATCATTCACAGTTGCTTCAGAAAGAATAAAATACCTAGGGATAAACTAACAAAGAATGTAAAAGACCTATACTCAGATAATTATAAGACACTGAAGAAAGAAACTGAAGAGAAAACAAATAAGTGGAAGCACATACCATGTTCATTGAAATGTTACATCATTAATATGTTCATACTACCCAAAGAATCTATAGATTCATGTAATTCCTATCAAGATTCCAATGGTGTATTTCACAAATTTCAAAAATTTTTCAAAATTTCAAAAATTTCTATGGAACCACAAAGGCCCCACATAGCAACAGAGATCCTGAGAAAGAAGAACAAAGTTGGAGGAATCATCCTACCTAATATCAAACTATATTATAAGGCCATAGTAATCAAAACAGCATGGTACTGGCATAAAAACAGACAAATAGATCAATGGAAAAGAATAGAAAGCCCAGAAATAAAGTCACATCTTTATAATCAATTAATATTTGACATATGAAGCAAGCACATACAATGGACTAAAGATAGTTTATAATAAATGGTGTTGGGAAAATTGGACAGATATGTGCAGAAAAATGAAATTAGACCACCCTCTTACCCCCCACACAAGAATACGTGCAAAATGCGTCAAAGACTTTGGCATTGCTTGCAGCTTTATGTTTTCTTGTATATCTTCCCAGGCAAGGGAAACAAAAGAAGAAAATAAAAAAATGGGACTATATCAAACTAAAAAGTTTCTGCACAGCAAAGGAAGTCATCAACCAAATAAAAAAACTCACAGAATTGAAGAATGTATCAGATGTATCACCAATTCATCTGATAATGGGTTAGTATCCAAAATTTATAAATTACTTACAAAACTCAATACCAAAAAAACAAACAACCCAATGAAAAAATGGGCAAAGAACCTGAGTAGATACTCTCCCAAGAGGACATACAGATGGCCAATAGACACATGAAAAGATGCTCAATGTCACTAATTATCAGAAAAATACAAATCACAACCACAATGAGATATCATCTCACACCTTTCAGAATGGCTATCCTCAATAAATCAAAAACAACAAGTGCTGGTGAGGATGTGGAGAAAAGGGAACCCTCCTGCACTGTTGGTGGGAATGCAGACTGATGCAGCCACTGTGGAAAACAGTACGAAGATACATCAAAAAATTAAAAATGGATCTGCATTTTGATCCAGTGATCCCACTCCTGGCAAAAAAAAAAATCTGAAGGAATACAAAACACTAATTTAAAAGAACATAAGCATCTTTATGTTCATTGTGGCATTATTTTCAATCATCAAGATATGGAAACAGCCCAAGTATCCATCAGTCGATGAGTGGATACAACAACTATGGGACATTTACACAGTGGAATACTACTCAGCCATATAAAAAAATAGAAAGTTTTACCCTTTTTAACAGTTTGGATGGGTCTGGGGAAAATTATGCTAAGTGAAATATGATTTCAGTCATATGTGGAATCTGATGAACAAACTGAACTGACAAGGAAAATGGGGAAAGACTCAAAGATGGAGAGCAGCTGACAGCTAGTGGGGATTGAGGGATAGAGCATTTGAGCAAAAAGGCAGAAGGACTCAGGGACATGGACAACAGCGTGATGATTGCTGGGTGGTGTGAGGTACAGCAGAACTAAATGGTAATGGAGAAAAAATACAATAAAGATTAAATAAAAGAAAAATGGCTAGTCTTACTACAAAGTGGAAATGGTGGCTGCCCACACTTGACCAAACCTGCCATATACTTCCTTATTTGGAATCACAATTATTGGACACCTGTGGTGGCCACTGGCAAAGCAGTGGTGGGTAAGACAGAACATACACTTTCTAGTTTTAGGAACCATGTGATCTACGAGGAATGGAAATTCTTTAGCTCCTGCCCCCTGCCTACCTTGTCTCACCCAACCCCATCCCTCTTTGCTATCCATTGTGTGTCTGTCCCATTTTTTAATTTTCCTATCTTCACCCAAGTTTGTTATGCAAGCAAGCTCAAAATATATTTCTGATTTGAAAAGACATTGGTTTGCAGGTGATTGAAATAGCTCCTGTCTCACCCTATCAATGTAAAAGTATATAATTAAAAAATAATGACTTTTTCAGATTATAAAAGTTATACCTAATTATTGAGAAAAACATGGAAAATACAGAGTACAACAAAAAATAAAATAGCAATCCCTTGCAATCCGACTCTGAGAAAATCACAGTGAGCTTTTTAGTGTATTTTCTTTCAAAATTTTATTTTGCCACATTTGATCCTTTTTTTTCATTAACTGTAATAAATATTATCTTCTCATATATTTAAAACTACTCTTAAAGTCAACTTACTGATTAATAATTAACCATGTATAATTTATTTTATCATCCTCCAAAAATTACTATAATGCAAAACAATCCATTTTAAAAGAACGGAAAATGTCATTATTTTTGTGCAATGTTCTCAGTGAAAGGTAGAAAAATAGACAAATGGAATGTTGACTCTTTTTTAAGTGCTTCCTTCTTTTAAGCTACTAAGATACAGTCTTTTTTTTTTTACTTCTCTTGCCTTGGCATCTGTATAATGTCTATTGAGGCCCGCCTCTGACATTTATGATTGTAGATACAATGCAGATGGCAGGAAGGAGGCACAGGGCAGAGAGCTAGTTCATATCTGCTCTCTGCCCAAGGGAGCTAATTTGCTCTGTCTTCATGAAGGTAGTCCAAACCTGTGTAGTAAACACTGTTTTAAGATTTAAGGCATGGAGTACAGAAAATGGTAAATATAAAACAAGAAAGAAAACAAAAAAAAAACCCTAATTGCTAGATGACAGGCTAGAAGGAAGGAAGAATGCATGGATAGATAGAAGAAAGGGAGGGAGAGAGGGCAGGAGGGATGATACTGAGGACATGCTACCCTAAAATATGGCACCCTGGCATATTAACTATTTTAAGCTGAAAAGTTTGAAAAAATGGCAGAAACAGAAAGAGTACTCTGACCTTCTACCCATCCCACTTCTTCCCTAAAGCTGGTGAGGGATGCCCTCAGGTGAGAGATGCTCTTCCTATACCTGTAAGAAAGGAGCATCCTTATCTCCAAAAAACAAAGGGATGCCAAGAAAAATCCTAACATATAAGCCTTACTAAGTTTCTTCCTGATTCACATACATTTTATGTTAAATAAATTTGTATGCTTTTCTTCTGTTAATTTAGCTTTGTCAGTTTAATTTTCAAATGTAGCCATGGGCTCTAAGAAGATGCAGGAAAACTTTTTCCTTTACCACAAAAGAAAAGAGAGAGACAGTAAATGAAGGAAGGAAAGGAAAGGAGAGGAGGAGAGAAAATCATGGAAAATCAAGTAAACAAATGCCAGCGATGACTGCAGGACTTACTTTCTGTGTGACCTTGAGCAATGTGGGGGTGAGCGGCTTAACCCAGAACCATCAACAATCAGTGAGTAAGTAACTTTTGACTCTACAGACAGCTCTTCACATCAGCAGATTCAACAACAGATCCAAATCAGTATTTTCAGTCCACAGTTGTGAAACACAGTTGGGAATCTGTTGTTGGACATGTGAAAATGCTGTTTTCTGTCAGAATGGCCAACTCTGTTTATTGGGAAAAAACCTGTGGGGGGTCTCCACCTGCAGGGCCCCTTCGTCTGCCACAAATGAACATAACACTACCAAGACATGATTTGCTTGGGGAGGAAAGGTGGCCAATCTCTCAAAGGAGAAAGGTCCGGAGCCTCTTCCTCAATAGCTTTTTATTAGGTTCCTAACACACAGGGATACAGGTAAAGCTCATCAATCAATGTCAGGCAGCAAGGATCAAACAATAGATAGCATTTCAAAGAAATCTGAGGGCTTAATCTGAGTCAGTGTCTGCCAGGTAAGGGAGTTACAAAAACTTTAGGAGACATATTCATTTCCTGCCTGGGCCCTTATCATATAAATGAAAGCACTCTTAGCAAAGCAGGCTTCACAGGATTTTACAAAATCTTTCTTATGCCCAATTACCCTGGAACCCTCTCTAGCCAGCAGAGGGTTGCGCCCCCTCCCTGTCATAGATTCAGGCTTAAGTGGATTAGAGCTAGGAAGAGCTTCTCCCAGAGCTTCTCCCAGATGGAAAGGGGACTTGGGTTATGTCAAAATAGCTGAGGGGGTGAGGGTCCTTCGCTCCCTCTTTGCTGCAGCCCCCACTGAGTCCTACCTTGATGGCCTCCCACATGATCGTGTCTGGCTTGGGTTGCCTCTTCTCTGAGAGGTCTTACCCATAGACTCTGACTAACCGACCAAGCGTTGGGGGCTAGAGATGGCAGAAGCAGCGCTCTTGTCAGGGAGATAAGCTTTGTTTCCTCAGTGGCTCACAGTCCAGAGGTTGCTCACTCAGCCTTAGCCACAGGGGGCAGTTACAACTCCTGAAACCAGACAGAGTGGTTCCTGAAAAAAACCCTTGTATATGTAAGTGGACCTTTGACGTTCCAACCTGTGCTGTTCAAAGGTCAGCTGTACTCTTGTTTTCCATAGTCCCCACAACCTGCAACTGCAGGTTGCAATATACAAAGGACACAGTAACAGTACCTATGAAATAGGGTTATTTTGAGGATTGTATGAGTGGAGTTATATATCGGATACATAGTAAAAACAAGATATATGCTAATTATTACTATATTGCTATTATGGAAATGTTTTTATAAAAGAAAATTATGTGACTAGAATTGACATCTTCTCTGCAAGATAAAAATATACCTGTGCAATTGATAGATAACTGAAAGGATTTTTTTAACCTGAACAATTGCATAAAAACCTCTCGGTTTCATCCTTGCTCCTCTTGAAATAGTCACTTAAGTCCACTTGTTAAGGATGCCATTTCCTGGGACTCATCATCTATTTTTCCCATTGCAGAATTAGGAGAGAGACAGTGGTGATCCCAAATTAACCACTTTTAGACTTATTTCTAAGTGCTATTTATACAAGCTAAGGTTTGGGAAACTCTGAGACATTTTTACCTAGAACAAGTTGAAACTAAAATCTTTTTAGTAAATATTGCATCAGTTGCTACAGCAGATTCAAAATGAGGGCTGTTTACAAAAATGTCAGTGGAAAGGGTGCATTCAAAATAGGCACTGTGAATTATTTACAGAATAGCTGTAAATAAGTATAAACTCAAGAGTACACCAAAACACTCTCTGAAATCATTGGAGAAGAGCTTCACCAATCAGAAACCAGCTGCCTCCATCCTGACCACCACCACCATCTGCCACCACACACACAATCAAGACCAGGCACCAGAAAAATATTAACTTTTACCAATTTTGGTGAAGGAAAATTACTATATATGGCATTGTAACATTACTCTCATTTTTAAAAAAGCAATTACTTCATAAATAATTTAAAAATACATTCATCTAGAAAGTGTATCTTTGAAAGGGAATTATCGAATCAGAATTGCAAGGCTACATAGCACATTAGAGCACTTTGATTGTTAACCAGTACCACCCAATGTCTAGAACTCAGGCTCGGGGACATGACTGCCTTTCATATGTTGGCTGTGTCACCAGAGGGCATAGGCCAGGAACCTCTTTGTGTCTCAATTTCCTGGCTGTAATCTGGAGACAACTACAGTACTTATCTCACAGGGCTTTTGTAAGGATTAAATAATTCAATATGTATAAAATGCTTAGAATATCACTGACAAATACTATCTACTTAGAAGATGTTAATTGTTACTTTTCATATCTAATACAACAGTCTCATTTTATAGTGGAGAAAACTATGGACAAAGACACTAAATGATGTATCCAGGTCACACAAGAGGAATCTCGGGACCAGGACCTAAGATTCTAAACTCTGCATACATTTTCCCCCAATATCCTGCTGATTTATCAAGAGATAATTCTGTGTTTAATGATTCATACCCAAAACTTACCCATTGCTCTAAAACCGACAAACTACCAAATGAATGGTTAAAAAATAAATTTGTGTCCCCGTGCTACATCCAAAACTGTCACCACAGCCACCTCTGCTCAAAAACAAGATGATGGTGTCTTCAATAACTTAGTTCAGAAGGGAGTCTTACAAGTCTCATATTTTAGAGCTTTGAAAGCACATATCAGTATTAATGAAATATGGAATCTAAGAAATCAGCTGCAGAAAATAAATTGTGGTGGTGCCCTGTTGTGGCTCATAATTGTGTTCTTTTCATGTATGCTAATTGCGCAATCACCTACTGTAGCATGGGCCTGATTTTATTCATAGACTTTTGTCCTTCCTCCGGGAAATGTACGGATGGCTCTGGCAGGCATATATTTCTCTTTAGAAACCTCCGAGACCAGCAATCCATTTAGTTATCGTTAGTAATGACTTTGCTGAATGCATCAGACGTTCGGCGGTTTTACAGCTCACTCTGGATTTGGATGCTTTGCTAGTGCTCCGTTAGAACTGTGCCCCCCGTGGTCTCTTCTGGTTGTGCCTGAAAGCCCCTGGGAATTTGCTGGCATACACATTTGGTTTCCTTCCCCATTCCAAACAGTTTGTATGGCTTCTCTACTTCAGCCTGTGGGTTACAACCTCCAAAGAACCAGAGGTTGACCCCTTGGCCACACGATGATGCAAACAGAATGTGTTTTAGGTGCCTTCCCTAATCCTGATTCTCTCCTCGTCCTTCATTTTGGTTCCTACTATTTCAGTGACCCACCCAGGCTTTTGTCTCCTTAACAGATACCACAACTTTAATCTTCTAATATCCACAATAATGTTTTTCCTATGGCTGTAAATTATTGCCTTGGAGTTATTGTAGGTAATAAAGCAAATTAAAGCATTTAGAACAGTCCCTAACCCATAGTAAATGGTATATAAGATTTATTAAATAAAAATAAACGTGTTAAACTAATTTACAGTATTTTATCTAAAGATTTTTTAAGAATATGTTTGTACTAAATCAAGGAGGTTTCTTTTTTCTTTTTTTTATTTAACTTTAGCTTACAAAGAGTTTTTGATGACATAGACTAAAAGGTAGAATTTTTCATACCGAGAACATAAAGCAGGCATTTGGTAATTCTGAAAACACATTTTATAGCAGCTACAACTCCACTTAGTTTAGCCCCGGGTCCCAACCCTCAGTGTGTGAAAGATACGCAGTGTTGAGGCAATAACACTTCTCGATCTGTCTGCTTTACTTTTTGACTATTATGGCTTCCTGCATTTCTCTAGTTTTATTGGAGCTTGATTATTGAAACCTTACAAAGCTTCTCAAATGCAGTGAAAATAGATTCAAGTAACTCTGGTTCCTCTGCAATGCTTGTCTACGTGTGACATGAATCCAAACAGCAGTGGAATCCCTGTGTCTGATAGGAACACATTTTTTTTCTAATAAGATCCAGAATTCCAGTGGCAGTTGGGTTATTAAAAGACAATAACAATTTACCCTTATGTACATGATTTTCTTTTAAGTATCATCAACTACAGTTCATGTCCATTGAAATTCTTGGGGTTCAGTCAGCAAAAAGGTTCAGCAATAGAGATGCCACAACCCCACTGCTTTCTTCTTTAGGTCACGCAAGAAAAAAGGAAGAACCGTTGCCCCAATATGGTCACCCTCTTCTCTGCCAATCCACATATTTCCCTTCTTCTATCCAGGCGGGTAGACTCCCCCATCCGCGAACCCTTCAGTGAAAAGTCCCATCCACCCTGAGCACTTCACTCCGCGCTGCTGCTCACTCGCGGGAGCTGATTCGGAGGCATAGCTTAAGCTGAGGGTAACAAGACCGACTGCCCGTAACCGGCTGTTTACGTAAGGTATATACAGCCCCTCTGAAACTCCATGATTCCTCAGTTCAACGAGGATAAACTTACTCTCAGGAGTAGTTAGTAGAAAACTCCCATCTCTCAAGGTAAGATATAAATGCAATATTTTTTGACTAGGTTGAAATTTAGTTCATTTCTGTTAGGTTCAATATTTAATTAAGTCCCTGAATGTTGGAGCTGGCAGGAACCCTACAGAATGTCTGGAGAAATATCTTCATTTTATAAGTGAGAAATATGAACCTTAAAAAATCAAATAAGTGTTCCTACCTCTCACCATGCATTAGTGGAAAAGCCCTCTGGATAACCCAGTCAGGAAAGCATTATGCTCAGTGTGCGAACAAACACGAAGATGAGAAAAACACAGTTTCTCCCATAAAGAGGCTTTAGGTCTGAAGAGTTGGGTCTCTCAAGAGTTTAGCTAAGCTATTCCATGGTACTACTGCTTTGGCATCTATTTGCAGGGGAGGCAAGGGGAAAAATGACCAGCAAGGACCTTAAATTAGTCTCTCACTCAAGTGCTTGCCCTAGACAACAGTTTACAGGATTATGAGCAAATTTAAGTCCCTGATATGACTTTCCTAACAGCCCTTTTGATCAACAGTCTCCCCCACCTCCCAATGTCTTTCCTTTGTGCACCCCTTAGATAAGACCCCTGTGGGGCTTACCAAAGCTCTATTCTTTTGGTTTGAACTGACCAATCCAGGGTCCAAGAATTCGATGCACTCCATCCATGGACCCTAATAAACACCTGCCAGGTCCTCTCTCTGTCTGCACTCTGCCTTGACTTCCCCATGTGGCCTCTCAAGATATGTCAGGTTCTTCCTCCAGGACCTGTGAGTAACAAACGTTTCTATTTCAATTTCTCTGTGGTCTGTTGTTGAATGGTGGCTCATCATCCACTGCCCTGCGCTACAAGTATCAATATGACAGATTTGCTACAGGATCTTTCCTTGAATTTCTGTTATCATTCAATTCAAGAAAGAGTTGTGGAAGTTGACCATCCTGCACTTCTTCACCTGTGAGCTAGGGATACAAACATGACTATTCCAGTTCCTTTCCCCTGGTCTGTCAGTATATTAAGAGAGAGGAGACCAGTTTGCAGTATATTAAGTGTCTACGTATGTGCCCATGTGCTATTTGTATGTCCCCATTAAGGGACATACAAAGTATTTTTAGGGGCAGCATAAAAAGAAGAATTATTTCTGCCTGTTTGGGTCCAAGATAGGACCTAAATGGAAGATAGTTGAGTTGATCCTTGCAAAATAAGTCAGACTTTGTCAACACCAGGTTAAGATTTTCTAGTCAGATGAAGTTTTCAGTCTGTATGTTAAATTTCAGGAAGGATTTGTAGAAGGGAGAACAATGACCACCCTCAAAGACGTCCACATGTTAACCCTCAGAACCTGTGAATGTGTTATGTTATATAGCAGATAGGAAGTAAGGTTGCTAATCAGCTGATTATGAGGAAGATTATCCTCAATTGCCCGGTGGGCCCAGTGTAATTACAAGTGTCTGTAAAAATGGAAGGGAGAATCAGAAGATGTCCGAGTGGTGCCATGTGAGGGAGACTCAGCTTGTCATTGCTGATTTTGAAGATGGAAGAAAACAAGCTAAGGGAGAGCCCCCACTAGAAGCTACAAAAGCAAAAACTCCCCCCTAGAGCTTCCAGAAAGAAATGTAGATCTGCCAAGCACCCGATTTTAGCCTAGTGAGATCCATGGCAGACTTTTGACCTACAGAATCATAAGATGATAAATGTTCGTGGTTTTAAGCCTCTAGACTCGGGTAATTTGTTACAGCAGCAAGAAAAAACTAATTTAGGACTCTACTGCTACTTATTAACTTAAATAACAGTCCCGTCTCCCTGGCAATGCCACTTGGGTAGGATTTATAGTTGTGCAGACAGGAGGAATAGAGAAGCAAAAGTATTCTGTCATTTTTAAGTTCCCTCTCTTTTGTCCCAAACGTACTTCCCACTCAAATAGAAGCTACATGGGTAAACATTGTATTTCCCTTTTCTTTGGTAATGCTAAGACTCATCCAGGTGGATGGACTAAATAATGTCTCTGCATAATTTCCCAGCCATAGGCTTTGCTCCTACCCAAGCCATGGCTGCAAGCTCTGTAGCTCAGAGACTGAAAGGCCCCTGTGAGGCCCTCTGCATTTCTTCATTCCTTCAGGCTCAGGGTACCAGCTGCACAGTGTGCAGTAGTTGGCTGGTTTCTTGTGGTCTGAGAAGTCTGCATTTCCTGGCTCCTCAGTCCTGTCTGCATTTTCAGTCATTACTTCAACTTGACTTCTGGAATGCAGTGGCCATAGCAGAGGTTTCCCTGCAAAATCCCAGCCTGAGACAAGAGCTGAATGCAGGAAGTGATGATCCCAGGAAACAGGAGTTGGGGCCCAAGGGCAGCAAAACAGGGAAGTCAAGACAGCCAATACATGGCTGTGCCACCCGGCTGATAATCCCTCTGAACAGCTGAGCCTGAGTCGGCACAAGGACTCAAACACTGAAGTTGCTCCTGGGGTTGTGAACTCCCGTGCCCCCCAAGATTTGTGCAGGTTGTCTGGGCCCTGCAGCAGTCCCACCAGTTAACAGACAAGCTCTGAAAAGAATGTGACCTGACCAGTGATACTACTGAGGCACAGATCATACCTCCTTTGCAGCTGGTTGCTTAAGCAATAGCTGGAGTAAGGAGGAAAGCTGAGAAGATGGAAGGTGCTGCCACGAGCCCGCAACTTCATGACTGCTGATCACCGGACCTTTGCCTTTCATGTTGCCCAGCTGTCCCAGATCAGGCTCCCAGACTGGGTTTTCAGCGCTGTCACCACACATGGCCTCAAAGCCATCCCTAAACATGGCTCTCCACGAGGTCCCTCAAACCCCACAAAACCTGGGAGACAGACAGGGTCTCAGACCTTTAGAGTCAAATATACTGTGTGCTAATAATTCCAAATTGTTGCTAACTCTCAAGAACAGATTCATGTTCTTCTAAGGCACCCACTTTCTGGGATAAATATCATTGTGAAAAGGATAAATATCGTGGTGTCTCAACACAACAGAGATAAATAAAGCTTGGCATTTTTCAATGTGCACTTTCACGACATTGTATTTCTCTCTGTGTTTCTTTATTGTGTTCTTAAGGAAAATTTGGTAACTTCGATGCCACGAGAGAGTAAAAAGGCATTGTGTCCTTGCTACAGCTGACAGCTCCGAGCCTTATTGAAATGATCAAACAAGTCCAATCCAAAGAATCAATTTTAATATTTTTTTCTAAACATTCTTGGTAGCTAACCAACACTCAAGGGTCTCAGCAGAGGCAAATAGCAGTGAACTAAGGAACAGGAGAAGCTTGCTGATCTAGAGTTCCTCAAATGAGTAGTCATTTAAACTGAGTTTCATGGCCATCATCTTAATTTAAAAAAAAGGAAGAATGAAAGAAACACAGCTTCGTTCCCTCCCAGTCCCCTTGGGGGTTTCAGTACAGATGCCTTGAGCAGCATCCTCCAGCACCGACTTGGTGGGGGCTGCTGGCTCCCCTGGAGTGGGCCGCTGCCATCCACAGCCTTTGATCTAGCATCTCCTGCCAGACCAAAGCTGCTGTGCTGATTTCTTTCCTCCGCATATTCTCTGTCCCAATGGCAGGCCCCATATAATGTTTAGAAATGTTTCTTTAACTGGCACACAAAGTTCTGAAGACTACTCTTAATTTCATGGTACATACTGATTACCCTTCTCCTGGAGTTCATAATTTTGCATATTGGAAATCAAACCAGGCAGATCCTGACTCCTCATAGAGTCAGCCTCCCTTATATTTTTCAGTTATTCTTCCTCCCCTCCCTCCCTTCCTCTCTTTCTCTCCCTCCTCCTCTTCCTCACTCCCTCCTTCCCTATCGCTCTCTCTTTCATCTGTATCTTACTCCTATTTCTTCTTTCCTTCCACCTTTGCTTGCTTTCTCCTTTCCTTCTTTCTGTTATCTTTTCTCTGTTTCTCTCATGCAAAACTCATACACCTGTACAGAAAATTCAAAATGCTCTTTTCCTCTTTCTCATTCACACATAAATGAAAAAGTACTAGTGATTAAGAGGGGCCAATTTAAAAAGCAGATATCAGATGCAGCTTGCATGCTAAAATGTCATTTTTAAAGTCATCAAGCATTAAACTGGCTATTATTTTTAAATACATGTTTTAGAGAAAAGAAAGATTTATTACTTATCAATTAATTAGCAGTCTGTTGTGTCCAAGAAGAGTGGTGGAACACTCACGTGTAAATCTATAAAGGAGAAATCCTTGGAGAAGCTCATGTGCTGTGTAATTAGAGTTAATTAACACATTTGCTAATTGACTATTATTTAGCACTCCAGCTGCTGAAGAAAAATCCATAGGCCCATTAAATATTAATTAGCGAAAGTCTATTGTCTGATTCTGTCAGAGTCTGTATTGATGAGATTTATACAAGTGCATCTTTGTTCAGCTGGGTACCGAGTAGCACACAGTCATTGTCTATTGAAGAATAAGAAAATAAGAATATCATTAATAAACACATATGTCCTATATTTCAATTATTTTTTCCTTCAGCTGATCACATTGCCAAAAATGCTAGAAATAACATATTCATCTATGTTTGCATAGTTACCTACAACCTTAAAATCAATGTGGTTCCCATTATAGCAAATTCTTGCTGTTTACTGGGCAGCCTACATGATATACCCTTTAAAAAACTACAGAAAAACTAAACCATTTTTATAAACTGTAAAAATAAAATGCTCTCCATAACTCTTTAAAAACATAACTCTTTTAAAAGTGGCTTTTTGTACGCCACATTATTTTTTAATTTTTTAATTAATTCCATTTAAATATATTATATTAATATAGATAACATAAAATTTGCCATGTAAACTACTTTTACAGGTACTATTCAGTGGTGTTAGCCACATTCATATAGAATGTAGTGAACCTCCCATAGCTTTTCTTAGATTTATTTAAGTACCCAGGTGACTGAAAGCACAATTTGCAAACAGATCCATCTGCTGTTCTTACTCTAAAATGTTCCGTTTCCAAGTGGTGAAATGTTTCACAGCTCAGTCAGCAGTACTGACTTCCGAGAAAATCGCACTGATTGGAAGCCACTCTGTGCAGCACCTATCTTGATTATTTTCTCCTTTCCTGATTAACTCTGCCTCCAATGTCCATAGCTGGCCAAGCAACTGCACTGAACAAGAGCCCCATGCCCTTTTTCCTGCTTTACCGGTGGGAGTCCCCCTTGCAATTCCAGTTTGCTCAAATTGCTAGAAGCGTCTCCAGGTATCCCAAGATTTCAACTGACGTACACCACGTACACCACGTATCCTCCCCTGTCACTTGTCACTCAAAGTCTATCCTCATACCTTTTCTGGAGGAACCCTACTCAGACAACAGTCCCGTCCAAAGTATCACAGTAAATCTGATTAGTGTAACTTATTGGCAGTGTGGCATTCCTCTCACAGTAGTCCTGCACAAGTGCCCTGGGTAATTAACTTAATGGAAAACTGCTCTTTCTCTCCCTTTAGTGACCCTGGAAATAGTCAATGATGTCAAACCCAAGTCTGTCCAAGGACTGGTCTCATCTCTATGCTCTATTATTTACCCTTCCCAACAACCTGCCTAATTCCTGAGCAAGTCACCCCTTTCAGAACCCCAAACCTGTGAGAACTCTCTGTTTAGTCGTCCTTGATACTGCGGCCAGCCTTCCCAACAGCAGCTCTCCAATTCCCAGACAACTGCAGTTGTATGCCCCTGTGATCAGACTGAAGGGCCAGGGGTGATCCCTGGCCACCCTCAGCTCTCTGCAGCCTCAGCCATTTGTTCTGTTCTATTTTTATGCATGGCTTTGACCTCATATTTTTTACATTTTATTATAATCTACAACCTCCCAGGCAGTAACTTCCATGAGATTTGCACCCTATTTCCAAGCACTTAGAACAGAACTTGGCTCGTAGTAAATGTTTAATGAATGAATGAATTTTATACCTCCAATACTGATTTAAAAAAATTGTGAAATTATTTACTTTGTCATTACAGAAATATTTTCTACATAAAATACTCTTCTTTTCCTTTATTTTGTTGCCAAGTTTGGATGATGGTGGTAGAGAGAGATATAGTGATAGATAAACTTATTTTGCATTCTGGCTATTTACATATTTCAGCAGCTTTGTTGATGGGGAAGCTAAACTAAAAAGCTAAATTTTATGTGGTAAGTTAAGGGTAAGTTTAAAATGCTAAGGATTTTAAAGACCCTTAATAAAATGTCTGCAGGTCAATCCTTAAAGATACTTATTAACTTAAAAGAATAGAGCTCAACATCTCTTTTTTGGGTACAATCATATAAGCTCATAGTTTATTCAAATATTATTGCTGTACCCATAATAAGAAAGACAGTATTGAAGACAGTACTGAGAACCAGGGCCCCATGTACCATAGAGCATTTGATTGATGTTTAAATGGGACTCCTAGTGGATGCATATCACAATGAACATTGGTTAGGAAACTGGCTAATATCTAGGTTTGCAAAAAAAATAATAATCAGGAGAAAAAGAACCATAGAGAGTATTTATTCTACCTTTGGGGAAAGAGTAGGACTGATCACAAATATGCACATAGTAAAAAATGTTCCTATAAGGTGAATTTGGCATTTCATAAGGGAGCACTGGTTAGCCAGGACCCCATACTGCCATTCATTTTTGAAGGGGATTTTACTTGAGGAAGTGTTATTATAATCCCCATGTAATTGTGCATATAACAATTAAATAGCAAAGCAGCAAGAGGAACAGTTGAAATCTCTAATCCTATTTGAGGTGGGGGCAGAGAGACAGGGGAAAAAGATGGAGTGTAGGATAGAATTGTGTCAAAGATGAGGCTCATTCACCAGAGAGCTCTCCCCTTTACCAACTTATGATGCTCTTTGATGATTTCACATCTGATTCAAGATTGTTATAAAATTAGTAAATGTAATCATGTATTACTGTCTGAAGATTATAAAGAACAAAGATCTGCTCATTAATCAAAATATTATTTAATGAAAATATAAATCTCCTTCCCCTTTAAAAACAATCCATTTAGAATAAGCAAAACAAGTTGAGCTTAAAGTGTTTGAGCTTAAATTAAAAGTGTGTGCCCAGAAGAAAAGTATCTTTAATACCGAGCAAAATTTATATCTCAAAGCAGGATGTCAAACTGCATTGAAGGTAAGTGAGCTATCTCCATGGAGTAGACTGAATGTAGAAACCTCGTTTTGGATAGAGGGTACCAGCTGGAATTCATCATCCCAGCTTCTGATATCTCTGTCTCATGTCACAAATAAGATGAGAAACACTTCATGTAAGCTTCCCAAGATGAAACAATGACACAACCCATTCTCCATGCTGGAATTCCACAGGGAGTAGCTCTGCTATCTGTTCATCTTCCCATCAGCCTAAATACTCTCACTCATCTCTTGTAACTCAGAAGGCACTTGTTTCTTTGCCAATATCAAATGGACCAGAATGAAATGGTGATGTCCTCATCCTTTCTTCTTTTCCTCCTCATCTACCTCCTTTTCTTTGAGTCTAAAGTGGGCAGAATTGTGAGGAACACTTTTAGTGCCTCCTAGCACAGCTACATGCCACTGTCTCTATTTACTTTAGGTCCCACCTCAGACTAACAGAGATAACAATAATATTGGACAAAAAAATTGAAAACAACTTTAACATAGATTTAGCCTATTTCTATTGACTCTCAATACAATGTTGGATATATAACAACCTCATGCAATCACAATAATGGGGAAAAAGAACAAAAATAGAAGTGTTGTTTGGGAAAGTACAGTAGAAACAGAGAACACTGCATTGTAAAATCTATGCTACCTTCTGTAACTCCAAGTTAACAATAACTTATTAATTTATGAATATAAATATTCTTTATGAGAGATGAGTGGATAAATAAGCTGAGGTGCATCCAGACAATGTAATATTATGAAGTGCTAAAAAGAAATGAGCTGTCAAGACATGAAAGAACATGGAGGAACTTTAAATGCATATTACTAAATGAAAGAAGCCAACATGAAAAGGCTAAGCAATGTATAATTCCACTGTATGGCATTCTGAAAAAGGAAAAACTATGGAGACAATAAAAAAAATTGGTTGCTAGGGGTGGGAGTGAGGGAAGGATGAATAGCAGAGCACAGAGGATTTTAGGGGCAGTGAAACTACTCTGTATGATAATGGTGGGTAGATGTCATTACACATTTGTTATTACATACCTTGTACATAAGAGAAATCTCCATACCTTCCACTCAATTTTGCTGTGACCCTAAACCTGCTATATAAATAAAGTCTATTAAAGTAATAAAAATTAAAACTTAAAAAAGTATATATCCTTTTGATACATAGAACCTGTGGAAGGCCAAAATTATCTCTTTTTTTTTCTGTACATTTAGTAATACAGAAGTAATCACAGAATTTGTTTTAGAAGTAAGTTTTCTGATGAACAGATGGAGGCTAGGCTCCCCTCCTCACATCTCTACTGACAATTACAATAGGTGCTACAAAGCCTTCCGGAATAAACAGTGAAGATTGTGTGCAATCGATGTTGAGCCCTGTTTAGTAGTCTAAGGAGACCCTGGTAAAAACAGATTAAAGCAAGAATAATGGGGATACCTGAAAGAAGATTTGTGAGAAAGATGAAATTGCAGCATGAACTTAAGGCTGCAGCAACCTCAGTTTAGTGAGAGGTACTAGATGCTTCACCATGGATTGGACAGGCGCCTGCTGCACCCCAGCCATGCTGGGACCCACGCACAGGGCCACACAGGGGCTGTGTGTGCACTGGGAGTGCCGCTCCTCACTAAGCTCTGAAACAATTAGAAGCTCAGCCAGCCTTGCTAAGGCATTTCCGTGCCCTCACTCGTCAGTGAGGGGAGCACAAAAGGAGTGCTCTCCCTCCCTCTCACTGGATTTCTGAGGCTGGCTGCTAATTGTCCTGTTGCAAAGGTATTGAGACAATAGTACCACAAACAAAACAGGATGTCAGCTCAGAGCCTATGGCCCTGTTGGGACTTGATAGTGAGGTCTCCAGGTGACCTTTCATGGCAGTTAGTGAAGGTAAGGGCTCATCTGTGGACTCATACTGGCACTTGTGTTTAATCCAAGAAGTGCTTGGAGAGGGTTCCTCTGCAAAAGACAACCTCCCCGCAACCAGGCGGGGGAAATTAGGAGCCACCTGTATTTAGGCTTTTATGTGCTTTGTACTCACCAGGTAATAAAACCTGAGACACAAGGATGGAGTAAAATGGATCCTGAGAAAATTGCCTTAATAAATCCACATTATCTTCAGTGACTCCACTTTGAATCAACAAGGTTGGCAAGAATGTATTTACAGTTGTTCAGATGGTGAAAAACCTTTTTTTTCTTCCTTTTAATTAAATTCATTGAGGGGACATTGGCTACTAAGGTTATATAGTTTTTAAAAAAAGATTTTATTTATTTATCTTTAGAGGGGAAGGGAAGGAGAGAGGGAGAGAAATATCAGTGTATGGTTGCCTCTCGTGGGTCCCCTGCCGGGAACTGGCCTGCAACCCAGGCATGTGCCCTGACTGGGAATCAAACCACAGTCCTCTGGGTCACAGGCCCGTGCTCAATCCACTGAACTACACCAGCCAGGACAGGTTATGTAGGTTTTAAGTGCACATTTCTATGAGTCATGATCTGTGTGTTGTTTTGTGTGCCCACCACCTAAAGCCAAAGTAAAAGGCTTTCAAACATATTGCTGTCTAAATTATCCTAAAAACCCACTGTTGCTTAGGTTGGTCCCATGCTGAGTATCATACATAAGTTCACATGCTGTAAACAAGCTGCAACTTATTGTAGCATTTTTTTAATTTATAAAGTTTATTGCCAAATGTCTTGGTATTATTTTATTCATTAGGCTTCCTTTTTGCCTTTTGAAGTCTGAGTATTCGTAGAGACAGAGTTACAGTTGTGGCAGTAATCTTTTATTCAAATAATCAGATAAATATTTCAATGCACAGAGTGATAAAGGAAGCACTTCATTACCTTCAGGCTGAAGATTCTCAGAGGGATAAAAGGAACAGGAAAAAAAAAACTTGTGAAACGTGCTGCTGTTGAAAATCCAACACAACCCCCAGGATTGGGCAGCTCTACCGCCAAGAGCCATTCTTGCCCCTCATTAGAGAAATGGTCATTAATGTTTAATACCTGCTGGAAGAGAGAGTGGCTTTGTGAGCTGTGGGCTGGGAGACTGGTATTGTCTTCTTTCCTGATATTTGTGGAGCTTCAGGGCTCATGTGATGTTTCCATCCCACTTGCCGTGTTCTCTCCACAGCTGATTGCTTAAAGGCAGATGAACAGGTTGCTTTTCCCATCTGTTCCATACCTCTGATCTCCAGGCTTGGCAAATTAGTTTTCAGACAAATAAAAAAATATTTTGATAGTAAATCCTTGTTTATAACATTCCCCTGGGGAGGGAGTAATCAGCCTTAGAATATCGGCAGACCATCAGTTTCACCACAATTTGACTATTGCAATCTGGTTGAACATAATTTCCTCTCTTTGTTGCTGAACATTTTCTGGGTTTTTTCTTTCTTTTGTTCTTCTCTTCCAAATCCCATTGCCCAGATGGTAACATTTTGTTGGATTAATCATCATGAAGTAAACATAACCACTGGAAAAATCATGTTTTTGTTTTCCTCTCATTTATGCTAGAAAATGAGTTTGAATTCATAAACCAGTGGAGTTATCTTTTGCAGCTCCATAAAGACATACAATCTCTATACATTCAGATGACTGTATCTTGTAACTGTTGTGTAAATATCTATGCAAAACTGCACACATACAAAACCAGACCTCTCAATTCTTATTAAAAATTAGTTAGCTAAGAAAGTAGATCTTAACATTCTTCTTTACAAGAAAAAAAATGTGTATCTATGTGGTGGTGGATGATAACTAGACTTATGGTAGCAATCCTGTCACAGCATTTACCAATGTGGAATCATTATGCTTGCACCCGAGACTAATATAATGTTGTATGTCAATTATATCTCAATTTAAAACAAACAAACTAGAAAATTACCAAAGAACTATTTAGAACCATCCTGAAGCAACTGAAGTAGTAATATATTTTTTAAATAGGAATTTTAGTAATGTTGACTTACCTCTAGTTTAATTAAAGAAACTAAACCAATAGATTGTTACCACTGTACTGATGGATCTTTTACGTTTTGGAGAACTCTCGTTTTCAGAACTCTGGGCGGCAGACAGAGACAGTGGAAGAAGAAACTACTTGCACAGAAGCCCATGCAGGTCAGGAGTTTATGCACTAGGGAACAAATACATAGGGGGAGAGAGAGATGGAGAAAGATGAGAATGAATCAAACAGTAAAATAAATAGCATTACTAAAGAAAGGAAGTAGAGTGTCCCTCCCATCCTCCATATTTTCTCTTTTGAGCAATATTGAAGGAATGAGCTTCAGATTCTTTAAAAAAAAAAAAAAAAAAGTCCCGGGAGCTGCAGGACTAGTAGAAATCATTTCCTGGATGGCAGAGTCTCTGGGAAGAGCTGATGATGCTATCTTCAACTGAAACCAGGGAATGCGACTTAGAGAGCATTCCTACAAGTCATGATCAAATGAGAGGAATGGACAGAAAGCAGGGTGGGGTTGGAAATATTGACTTCTAAAAATATAATGTTGATTTAAAATGTTGAGTTAATTCATATTCAGGTAGTTTGTGATTAAAAAGGGTAAAAAAAAGAAACAAAATCTTACCCATGTTTTAAATTTCCCATTGAGTATTGGTGGGAAGGGGATAGATCATCAAAAAACAAAATTTCATTAAAGGAATTACCAAAAAGAATTATTTGAGAAATTAATAACAGTAACAGCAAAGAAGCATTGACATAGGTATTTTGTAACAAATTGCATGTTTTAAAGCAACAGAATGCACATAGGATGGAATAAAAGGGCATTTTGGGAAATGTAGCTGATAGGAAATGGAATGTAAGAAAGAAATGATTCTGAGCTGAGTCGAAATGGAAGTCACAATGAGGGAACCAAGATTTTTGAGGGTTCTAATATATCATCTACATGGCTCTTATGGAAATAGCTATTTCTTCTGTCATTCTTGACATAAATCAATAGTTCTGCAGAGGTCATAGGTTAGCCCTTTGGGTATGTATAAGACATTGTCCCTTCTTTTCAACTATCTAGGAAGCTTGTATTTATTTATCAATGAAAGCCACTTTTTTTGACTAAATGACCTGGATAGTGAAGAAATAAATTAACAACTTTAAGTAATAAAAATCACCCAAGCAAGTTCTCTGATCTAAAAGCTTGCCAAAATTGAGAATGACTCTATTTTTAGGGCTTGACTTTATTTTCATTCTCTGAAAATAAGCAGAGGCAATACATAAAGGTTATTTTTCAAAAGTACTGTGTATAATAGTAAAAAATAAAGGAAATAATGCAGCATTTCATCAGTAGGGAACTGGTTACATAAATTATGGCACATGCATGCCATGATAAATCCTATGCAGGTACAAGAAAAAATGACAAGGCTCTTGATGTACTAATAATGAAAGATTGCCAACTGATATTATTAGGTAAAAAGAGCAGACTGCAGATCAGTCTATGCTGTGCTACATTTAATGTAAGAAAGAGGGAAAATGTCAATACATGTGTGTATTTCCTTGGTTTTGCATAAGGAAATACTGGGGGTACTCAGTAATGAATGATATAGTTACCCGTTGGTGACAGAAGAAAGGGGTTGATGAGGGCAGAAGTGGGAGCAACATTTTTTACTGCATGCCACTTAGTTCTGTGTATTTAATCATGTAAAAGTACTTCCTATTCCAAAATTTTTTAATAAAATAAAAAATCAAATAAAGCTTCAATACACAGAGACTATTCCAAGGTACTGTATTTTACACTTTTGTTGCTGCTGTTTTACCATCATGTTATGTTTAAATAAGAATATTACTACTTCGTTTCTGGTTTTTAATCATCTACTTGTACAATTTATTGCTTTCAAATGTCCATTCACATTCAGGAGGTAGAGGTAGACACAGAAAGTTTGTCCCGTAAGCTAATGACTAGTTCAAAGAGGAAAGTGTTCCGACCTCTCCTAGAGTGAGAACCGGCCCTGGTGGAGCCATTTTGACTCCATTTGGCCGTGTCAGGCAGTTCGCTACGCAGTGTCCTCTCTACTCTTGAGGAGCAGCATTGAGAACAAGATATCACTCTCACAACTTTGTGAGTGTTACATGTTCTGTTTGTTGTTCATTTGCGATTTAGTCATCATAGTTTTTGCAATTTCTTTTAATGGAAAAAAAATCTAATGATTGATCTGAAAAAAAAATCCAATGATTTTCGATTCTTTGTGGTAATTTGACCAAGGGTCTTTCAAAACCTCACCCCAGACCCTGCGTGCCTTCCCCCACAGCCTTCTCTTCAGAAATCTGTGTTCATACATTTTAAACAGAGACTATTTTGAAAGGTTTAAACTTGTCACTTATCCTTGAAGAAATAACTTGCATCTTATTACTATTATAGTAATCTTACTGCAGTTCTTATTTGGCATCCTCCTACTGTTATATTAAATGTGCCTGTTGAGGGGCTTCCTTCCTTTGTCAATACTGATCTAGCTATTGACTGTCAGGACCTCATAACTTAAATTACTTGGGCTGGTTTCAAGGTTATTTCAGATGCCTGTTTCGGGAACCTGAAGTGGAATTCATGACACGATACATAAACCAATTTTTTTGTTTGGTTTCAAGTAATAGAAAACTGAACTAAAACTGGCATGCGCAAATATATTGACTCCCTTCAATAAAGCTTTTAGCTGTGAGATGACTGTATGACTGTAGCCATAAGCATCATCAGTTTCAACTGTTTTTCTCTATGATTTTCTTGCCTGGGCTTCTTTCTCATGTCAACTTTGTCATTAACTAACTTCATGCTGCAAAAATGGCTGCAGCAGTCCCAGCCTCACCTCCACACCTTACCACTTATGCTGAGTTATGCTGCAGAAAAAAACAACTCCCACATCCTGTTGGTTTACACCAAAACTTTATTTTCAATTCGCTATAAATTTCCATTTTAGGTCAACTGTGGCTCTGTTTCTTACAGGCTTTACTTGAGGACCCGGCTCCTGCAGCCCCTATCTGGGACATTGCCAGTTTAATGGCAGTGGGGCAAAAATGGACATGCGTGAGGGTTCTTGAAGCTCCTACTCAGAAGGGGCATGCTTCCTCTTATATATTATTGGCAGAACTAAGCCACATGGCCTACTCTGAAGTCAGTGGGGCTGGGAAATACAAACCTACGTTATCTGAATGAACGGAAGCACCTTTGTTCCATCATTTTAAAATAAGTCTTGAGATTCATATTGATTAGGTGAACTAATGTTCTAAACTCATTTGTGGCCAGAGGAACGGAAAGCTCTAATTGGCTTAGCCTGAGTTATATAATATATCCTTGAAACTGGAGTTAAATTTAGCTTCTCTGGATGCACAGGGATCCCCCAAAGCAAACTGGAGATCTCTGAGGAAAGACAGGGGAAATGATTGCTGGGGATAAAACCTAACATCCAGTACAATATAGATTATATTTAACAATAACTACATCACATTTCTCAGAAGCAGTTTCATGATTGATAAAAATTAAACCAAAGGAGAATTAAACCATGCCATCTCCTCAAATCTGAAGTCAGCCTCACCTGGTTTGTCTCTCCAAATTGATGAAAAGAATATGGGTTTTGTGATTAGAAAGACCAAAGTCTGCCAGAAAGACCACTAGTCTTATTATTGGCTTTGTGATTGTGAATATGAAATTAGTAATACTTAACAGTGTTGTAGTAAATGAGACAATGTGTACAAAGTGAGAGAAAAACATGGCAGTGCTCTAAAAACTTGTCCACTTCCCACTCAGGCCTGATAGTGGCTGTTAGAGAACTGCAGTGGCGGCCTAGCACGGCCTCCCACAACAAAGACAAATTACTAGGTTTCAGAGAACAGTGCTCCATCAGTGGTTTTTAACTTTAAAAATAAAACAGGATTTTGTTGTTGATAATGCAATCCCGTTAAAGAGAAGTTTCAACATGTACCACATTCTTCACAAAACTGAGATTAGGAACAAGAAAAGTGTACAAGGCAATTTGGAGAGCTTTTTATTATTGATAAACATATATTTATGAAAAGAAATGAAAATATACAAACTGTAAACCCACTATTAACACATTCTTGTATATCTGTCACTATGCAACTTTCCCTAGAGAAGGCCATGTGTCAATTACATTATGCACATAATTTGGTTTTAAGCAATGCCTATTCATCTGCAGTTAGTATGTTATAGATAGTACTTAAAGATCACTAAATAAAGTACAGAAGTTTATGGCCTCAGAATGATTCAAAATTCCTTATACATAGGTATATACTTAAACTCCATCAAGGGTAAGCTGATGTGATTTCATGTTAATTGGTATTTTGATATTAGTACATACAGTGTGTGTATGTGTATATATATGAAATATGAGAGGGGGCAAAAGAAAACAGAATAATCTCCTGGAGGGCAGGCCCCTTGTAGCACAGGCTTCCCCTGCTAGGCGAGTGTTCTACGAACCCATCTGTATCAATATACCAGCTGGTGTTGTCGTGAGAGGCTGTGTTCAGCATTAGTAAATGTTTTTTGAAGTCTCATTCAACGCATTTACCCATTTCACGATGGGTGATATGTAAGCACATCTGCCCACACTGTGCTGAGTGTTCAGCAGTTTTTGATCAAAAACAGTATGACCCCCGTGCCTCACCCTGCCTACTCACCCAATCTCGCCTTAACAACTTTTTTGTTTCTCTGGATGAAAAAAGTCCTCAAAAGAAAACGTTTTGTCAATGTGGAAGGGGTGGGGCAAACCAAACGGCAGAAGCACTACAAGACATAAAAATCGACAAGTTCAAAAACTGTTTTGAGCAATAGGAAAAAATGTCTCAATCAGTGTAGTGCATTAGTTGGAAAGGACTTTAAAGGTGACTGAAGTTTAAACACATAAGGATGAGTACACAGTTCTTTATCAATAAATTCTGATTTGGGGGAGGTTCCCCCTCTTATATATGGTTCTACCATTCTTTGTGGGAGAGGCAACGGTGCAGGCCTCTAACGTTGGTTCAAGCCACGGTATGAATGGGAGCAAAGTTCAGGGAGAAATCATAATTACAGATGTATATCTGTCATTTGGATTGTATAAAACTTTATCTACCCATCCCCCACTGAGCTGAGTAGTCACAAAGGAAAGTCCTGTTTAGCAGGTAGATTAAAATACAAATGGAAAGCAAGCAAACTGTAATGTCAGTTATGTAATGAAGCCCCTGTCACCTTGAGAGCTCCTCTGCCTAAGTGAACACAAAGCAGAGAAATCAGCAGCTTTGGTAGCTGTGGCAACCACATCAACAAGCCTGGAGAGCAACATTTCCTGCACAGGTTTTATGCCCCTCTGGTGCTTTGTAGATTCTATTGTACTGATGTTAAGGGCTCTCAGATCCTCAACTTGGTGAATTCATCCAGCTGGGAAAATTAGAGCTGTGATCAGGAAACAAAAGGAGCTTTGCTTTTTGTCTGACAAAAGAAGGAAAACACCCTTCAGCTGAAGCAGGCATGCTCCTCATGACTATCTACAACAGCACTACAAATAATGGTAAATATTTATCATGCACATTCTTCGTTTAGATTCTGATAAGAATACAGAGCCCAATTTACTTGGGTTAACAAACCACTGCATTAGTTGCCCTTAAAATGTGCATATTGAAGATTAATGTTTAAAAAAAATCTGTGTATCACATAGAGCCAGAATCGTGTGCCATGCTGAGGAGTATTTATTAGACATTATGTTGAATGTTATAACCACAGTCTAGCGCTGAAATCCAGATGCTCCTGTATAATTTTTTTCAGCAGCACAAAACATAGTGCTCGTAAATGAAAAGGTTTTTCACATCTATGTTTATCTTTCATATTTTTTTTAAATTTGTTATCTCTTTTCTGTATATTTGTGGGAAAAGAGTAGTGTATAAGACAAAGTGAAAAGAAAATATTCCTCCTGAGCTAAGGGATACACGCTGCTTTGTCAGATGTTTATAGTTTACTTCCCTCCCCACCACTCAGGAAAGCAAAGTGGACACTTGCCTCGTCCCTGCAGCTACAAAGAAGCAGAGGCTTTGCACTGTTGCACTGATGCGAGTGTCACAGAGGCTGAAAGATACCCCATGGCATCCATCCTCTCTTTCTCTCTCCTAACAGAATCTCTGGATTTGGAGAAGCAATGATGGTAATGTCTCAGACATCATGTTTCTAGCTTCCCTTGCAGAAAATGATGGCTTTTCATTGGGCAGCACTTCCAGAAAAGCTTTTCAAAATAGGCTAGCCATTTATATCCTTCCTAATTGCTGGAGCTACTGCATCATTTTATAGCACAAAGTTGAGGACTAGATCCAAGGGACCGAAGAACGGAGAGCCGCAAGGAGTCACCGTGGCAACTGTGAAATCCCTACCTCCTGGCAGCTCATTACACCAAAAATAAAAAAATAGCTGTCATGCTCAAGTCACTATATTTAGGTCTCTTACATGCCCCCAAATGCACTTCCTACCAGATTCAGCATGAAATAGCCATAGGAAGATAAAAGGGTTAAACTGTGTGTCACAGAGTTTCAATGCTTTTAGAATTGAAGTGTGGGGGGAGCTATGGAAAGCTATGGAACAAGGATTTAACTATTCAAGAAGATTTCATGGAGAACATATGAATAGGCTAAAACTTGAATGGATCTGTGATTGATTTTAATAAAAACTAGGAGGACATTTTAAAATTATAGGTGAATGATGAGAGGTTGGAATGACTGGACCACACAAGTTACATCAAGATTGACACACAAATATTTGGTTTTTCAACAAACAAAACTGAAACAGACTCGTAGACACAGAGGGCAGACAGGGTGGTTGTTAGAGGAGAGGGGCATTGGGGGATGAGACGAAAGAGCTGAAGGGATTAAGAAGTACAAATTGGTAGTTACAAAATAGTCACAGGGTTGTAGAGTCCAGCCCAGGGAATATAGCCAATAGTACTGACATTACTACATATGGTGCCAGGTGGGTATTGGAAATATCAGGGGGGACACTTTGTAAATACATGATTGTCTAAACACTATCCTGTATACTTGAAACTGACACAAAATAATATTGAAAGTAAACTGTAATTGAAAAATAAAAATTTGCCCTGGCTGGTGTGGCTCAGTGGATTGAGCACCAGCCTGCGAACCAAAGGGTCACTGGTTTGATTCCCAGTCAGGGCACAGGCCTGGGTTGCAGGCCAGGTCCCCAGTAGGGGTCATGCAAGAGGCAACCACACATTGATGTCTCTCTCTCTTTCTCCCTCTCTTTCTCCCTGTCTAAAAATAAACAAATAAAATCTTTTTAAAAAAAAGAAAAGAAATTTTAGTTAATGAGTAGCAAAGAACAACTTAAGTCCTGGAAAAATGACATAATGAAAGAAGTATTTTAAGTAAAAAAATTTATTGGGATGGTGCAGGAAAGAAGAGAGCAAAGAAAGAAGAAGAGAACACTCTGAGGGCAACGGCAATAGTTCTGAGGAGGAGCTGAGATTGTGCTAGGGCAGTGGTGCTGTGTGGACGGTGTCACTCCAGGGCAGAATACAGGCCCTAGAGGAAGTGTCAGGATGGAGTTTAAATACAGTGGTGGTAGCCAGTGTTTTCAGAGGAAAGTGAACAAGGAGTTCATCTAGAACTATGGAAAGAGACAAAATAAGAATGAGGAAACTGCACCAAGATACATTTCTACACATGAGGTCAACCAAATTTGGAGTTTGACCAAAGAGAAGAGTCAAATCACAAGTGGAATGGTGCGAGCTCTACTCGCAGAGTTCCTGGCAGTGGGACTCCCCCCCATGCTAACAAAAGTAAATAATCCACATACAAACACAGCAACTGGTAATTAGAGGAAGAATCTCAAGTGTTCTAATTATCTGTACCTTGGAGAACAGACAGGAAGAGTCTGGAGGGCTCTGTGAGGCAGATGAAGAAGTACTGGCAGAAATAATTCTAGTTATGTGTCAGAGGGTTATTACTTAAGCCTGCACATTTGAGAGGGTGTCTGGGTTCTATGATACAGAAATTCTCCCATAACTATTGACCAGTCAATTGAGTAACAAATTATGTAGCTCCACATTCATTCCACCTGTCCACTCCTCAGCAGCACTGCCTGCATCTGAGAAAAAAATGTCCTTTAGGAAGTGGTCTGCTCTTCCTATCGCCCAGAAGTATTGGGCCTATTTAAGGTAAGGAATAGGGCAGGAAGTTACCCATAATTCTAGTAAAGTGTTGAGTAAAAGGAAACCATAAACAAAAATAAATTTTCATGTGAAAAAGGGTTAGAAACAGCAATAAAAAATATATCAAACATTAGCCAGTTTTACCACTATATCGATATTGCATAAATGTTGAGGTAGCTAAAACAAATTATAGTAGTCCTAGGCCTACTTTCTCCCTATATATTAGAATTCTAATTGTTTGCAATGTACATTATCAATAGAATAGTTGGAAAATGATAAAATGACGTGGAAGGATAAATTATTTCTATAAATATGCACCAGCCATAAAAAGACCATAGCCAAAACCTGAGACTTTTAGTTGGACAAATACATCTAAAAGAATTTCAAGACTCACACCCACATACTAGTTGGTATAGAAGATTGTTCATTAAACATTATTGAAATCAGAAAGATTTAAAATGAAATATTACATTAACTAACTTTCCTCTTAAATTTGCATAGAAATTCCTAGTCTTTTTTATGTTAATGTTCTTTTTTCCTTTTTGAACACTCCCACAAACCACATTTTCTAGTTCAGTTTTACTGAAGTGACAAAGTAAGTTCTAGTTTGACAGACAATATATTTTTATGAACAGCCACAGTACAGATCATCTGCCTATCTAAAACTAATATTTACTGTATGAGAAGCAGCATCTAGACAAGTGAGGTGAAGTCGTGGTATAATAACTATATAATTTCCTGTTCCCAAACAAAAATATTAGTAAATATAAAACATTATAAAACAGAATACTATGAACTACATACAAAACCAAGAGGTGATTATGAGACTAGTAAAACCTTTATTTTTATTATAACAGATTTCATTGTATTTGTATTTTCTTTAGTCTAAGTGTGATTCATGTAAGAGGCTCAGTAAATCTATCCTTGCCTTTCCATCTTTTCTCACATTTCAGTCACTGAGTGACTGACTAGTGAAATTCCTCTCCCAGATGGCCCATGTGGGCTGGGTCAAATTCAGAGTAGTAAAATATTAATTCCCTCAAGGCAATATGCAAATAAAAGAGAGCATATTTGGAAAGCCAAAACCACAGTGAATAATTCCAGCAACATTTTTTTTTCAACTATGTCAAGCAAATCACCCTAAAAATATTCTGCTTCTTCAAAATTGGAAAGTTAATGGATGAACATCGTAATTTTAACAATGACTTTTGAAAACGTATATTTGTACTCAACTCTCTACTTTCAAATGCAATGTCATAACCCCCCAACACACAAGTATTTTAAAGGAATAATTCTCAAGTAATCAAAAAGAAATTAAAAATAAAACTAAATATTGAGAAAATAGAAAAAAATAGCCAAAAAGAAATTAAAAATAAAACTAAATATTGGGAAAATAGAAAAAAATAGCCAAATAGCCAAAAAAATAGCCAAATAGTCAACATTGGAACTTTAATTGATTGTGCAGTTTATTATTCAATTTAACATTTTGAATTTGTAACACATTCACATCATTCAAAAATGTTTAATGTCTACCCTGAAACATCTCCCCTATCCTCACTCCTGTCTTCCATCTGCTCAGGATCTCTAGGTGATTTCTATTTCTCCTTCAGTTCCACTGGACTCCTAGGAGATTAATGGGTGAAATAGAAAGTACAGAAACAGATTTGTGTAAACTCACACATACACACACATAGAAATTTAATACATGATGTAGAGGACATTTCAAATCAGGGGGGAAGGATTAACTATTTAGTAAAAATTTGTTGAGTCAACTGACTAAACATTTGGCAAAAAATTATTCTTACTTTATAGCATAGAAATGTGAATAAATAAATGTTTCAAGTAAATTAAAGGTAGAACCTTTAAAACCATAATATTAGCATTAAATGTAATATGACTTTTATCATCATCATGGGTTAGCAAGATTATTGAAAGAAAGTCAACAAACATAGAAGTAAAGACCACCAAAAATAATTACTTAAAAGTTTAAAACTTCTATTCAAGAAAAGACTTTATAATAAAAAATGAATGGCAAAAAGGAAATATATATATTTGCAACATATACAATGGGCAAAGTTTAATACGCAAAATCTATAAAGAGTTTCTATTTCTATATTTAAGTAAGAAAAAGAAAACAACCCAATAGAAATGTGAGCACAAGTTATAAAAGAACAATTCAGACGAAGAAATACAAATGGACAAAAAATATGCTTTAAAAGATGTTCAGCTTTACTAAATATAAAAATGTACATAGAAGCAGCAAGATACAAATTTTTACCCTTTGAATTGGTAAAAAAAATTAATGAAACTGATATCAAGCATCAGTAACAGAGTGAGGAAATCTTCAATCTCATACCTTAGAGGTATAAGTAAATAAGTAACATTTGTGTGTGAATGTGTGTGTATGTAAAGATGGAAAAAATTATATGTACCAGAAGTCCAAGGAGGCTAAGAAAGTAGGCCAACCTGGGAAGCACCACAAACCCCACATAACCCCAAGAGAAGCAGTTGTCTAGAGAAACTGCACAACACATAAAAGTGACTTTCAGGCCATGGGGAGCATCAGATGGAAGGCAAGCTGACCTTTGCAAGCCATGGAACAGAAGTGGGTCAGTGAGAGGGGAGAAGACTAAGGAAAGAGTAGGGAATGATGTCATTTATTATGACTTCTATTCCCTTCAAGGAGGTAAAGGTCAGGAATTTGAAGTATGATTGGCTTTTTGAATGAAAACACTGGAAGAGAAATAAACTTTGCACACAGATAAGGTATTGTGACAAATGTAAAGAGCTGATTCATGGGGAAACTTTGAACTGCCACAGACTTTGGGGCTGGAGTTTGGCTCAAGTTGAACCAGATCTCCAACAGTCATAAAATCTCTAGTATTAAAATGTAAAACAATGAATAAGAAAAAAATAACAAGTATACTATGTATATCTACTATAAGCATTAAATGTCTATATCTCGAAAGAAGAAAGGTCTCAAATCAGGTTCTAGCTTAAAAAAAATGAAAAAATAAAAAGAGCAATATAAATCCATAGTAAAAAGAAGAAAGGAAATAGCAAAGGCCAGAGTAGAAATCAGTGAAACAGAAATTTGAAAAACAGTAAGAGGATCAATGAATCAAAACCTGGTTCTTTGAAATTTAAAAAAAAATATATATATATATAGATATATATAGATATATATATATATAGATATATATATAGATATATATCTAGTCGGGAAAAAATAAAGAAGAAACATAAATTAATGATATCAGAAATGATATGGTCTACAAATATTAAAAAGAAAAAATGGAATATTATGAACTTCATGTTGATAAATTTGACAACTTGGATGAAATAGACATTTCAAAAATCTAGCTGAATAACCAACTGAAGACTAGTTGAACAAATATCTTATAACCAAAGTTTTACAGAAGAAGCCACATCAAGACTAGTAGAAAAGGCAAAACACATGAAAAGGACAGGCCCCATCCTCACAGACAGCAGCGGAGATTTTAGGATATCTCAGCTGCAAAAGTTCCACCTGAGGAATGTGGGGTTTCAACCCCATGCTAATCCTCCCATCCTATAACCCCAGAACTGGGAAGAGCTGCCCATATATCATCTGGCTGTGAAAATCAGAGGAGATTCTGTCAGCCAGACAGGAGTCTGCTACAGATACATGTGTCTTCTTAAAGGGCAAATGCACAAAATCTCATTCACAGTCACTCACTCTGGGCTCCAGCAAAGGGAGGACAGAGAGGACTAGAGTCACATGAGGAGAGACTAAGGTTTGTGACTCTGTGGAGGATCCCCGTGGTGAGGCCCTCTCCCACATTGCAGACACCATCTTTCTTGGATGGAGCACTCTCCTCCATACAACATCAGCCTGGGGGAATATAAGAAGCCCAACCTCTGGGCTCCCTGTTGCCCCACCCTGAGGAGCTCATGCCCTTCGGAGGAGTCAGTTGCCTGGGCCAGGGTGTAGACATCTGGGCAAGGGGTGTCAGTGACTGAATAGTGTGGCTTCAGCCCTGAGAAACTCTGCTGGCCTCACCCTGATGACTCTCTAAGACCTCACCTCACCACAAAGAATGTGAGCTTCCAGCAAGGGGCTAGACTCGGTGTACAGTGAATATTTACTGAGTGTCCTCAGATGCAGCATTGGCACTGATCTCAACCTTGTATCAAGCTGCTGAAACTACTCACCCCTACCTGGTGACTCACTGAGAACCTGCTTCATGCAACTCAAGTACTGCCAGAAGTATGTTGGGAACCGCCCTGCTTGGTTTCAGAAGCTGTAACCCCCACATGGCTAAGGCTTAGTGAATGACCTTTAAACAATAAGCTACTAAGGAGACAAAGCTTATCTCCCTGGCAGGAGAACACTTCTGCTCCTTTTACTTCATCCATAACTGGCCCCAGTGCTTGATTGGTTAGCCAGTGATGGGTAAAATTCCCCAAAGGGGCAACTACCTAAGACAGGCATGATCACAGGAAGGCCCCAGGGAAGGACTTGGGGGTCTATAGCAAAAGGGAGTGATGGACCCTCACCCCTCAGCTTTGACATAGTCTGAGTCCTCATTCTGTCTGCAAGAAGTCTCCTAATCTCTTGGCTGCCTTACTTCCCCTACCTGACTTAAGCCTGAAACAATGACAGAGGGTGGTGCAGGCCTTTGCAGGAAAGGGCAGGTTCCCCGAGTGATCAGGCCTAAGAAAGAATATATAAAATCCTGTGAGATCTTCTTTGTTTAGAATGCTCTCAATTAAATGGTAAGGGTCCGAGCAGGAAATGAGTTTGTTTCTGAAAGTTTTATAGCCCTTAGCTAACAAACCTTGACTCAGAATAGGTCCTTGTAGTTCTTTGTATGCTGTCTATTGCTTGATCCTTACTACCTGATAATGATTAATGAGCTTTACCTATATTCCTGTACAAATTGAAACCCAGTAAAAACCTGCCAACGCAAGGGTCAGGGAGCTCTCCCCTTGAGAGAATAGCCATGCCATCCCTTTTCCTCCACAGGACTCAGTAGTCCCTGTGAAATTGTCTCTTATCTCATCCATGACACCTTGGACACTGTGGACTGGTGTCTATGTCAGAAGTGCTTTTAATGACTAAGCCGAACAGGCAGCTGACAGGTAGAGATAAGTGGAGGCAGATCACAGGGTGCCTGGTAATTTTTCTGACCTGCCGCAGGCCCACTGTTCATAAAAACTGACCTTGCTGCACAGATTGGTCCTTCCATGCACACCCAGGCCCAGCAGAGACAGCCACAACGCGTGGATTGCTTTATAGCTCCAAACAGGTTGCCCAGGGCCTATCACAGACAGCAACTGACATTGGAGGAGAGTCTCAATGAGAGTCTCTCCCAAGATGCCCCATAACCAATATATCCAGTGGCCAGCTTCAGACAACATCAAAGCAGGATCAAATTAGCTTCACAAGTGGCATATCAAAAAAAAAAAAGATCTCTACAGGCACTGACTCTGCTCAGTGAATTCCACTTTATTTTGTCAGCACCAGCACAGCAGCTCGTGCTGTGGTCAATAGTGTACTGATCCACAGTTCAGCCAGCCAGAGGGTCAACCACATGCATAAATGGGCCAATAGCCATCAAGATTCAATTACAACTAAAGGGCCAACATAACCTACACAAGGTACATTACTAAAGCATCCAGGTCAGTTGACCAAGGAGACTGTGCCACTGGGTCCCACAAGACACTTACTATGTAAGGCCACTCTACCAAGACTGAGAGTCATAGCAGATCTACCTAATACAAAGAAACAAATACAAAGAGGCAGCCAAACTAGGGAGACAAAGAAACATGCCCTAAATGAAGGATCAGGAGAAATCTCCAAAAAAAGAGCTAAATGAAATGGGGGAAAGGAACTTATTACATATAGAGTTCAAAAAATGGTTATAAGGATACTCGTGGAACTTAGTGAGAACCACAACAGCATGACAAAATAAACATAGAAACCATTAAAAAGAACCAGAACCAGTCAGAAATGAAAAATACAACACATGAACTAAAGAATACACTGGAAGAAATAAACAGTAGGTTGGATGAAGCAGAGGATCAAATCAATAATTTGGAAGAAAGGGTAGGAAAAAACATCCAATAAGAGCAGCAAAGAGAAAAATAGTATTTTTAAAAATGAGGGTAGTTTAAGGGACTTTTGGGACAACATGATGCATAACAACATCTGAATCATAGGGATTCCAGAAGGAAAAAAGAGAGCAAGGGATCAAGAACATATTTGAAGAAATAACGACCACAAACTTTCATAACCCGGTGACAGAAAGAGACATACAAGTCTAGGAAGCACAGAGTCCCAAACAAGTTGAACACAAAGAGACCCCCACCAAGAAATATCATAATTAAAATGGGAAAAATTAAAGACAACAAGACAATCTTAAAATCAGGAAGAGAAAGAGAGTTAACTACAAGGAAGCTCCCACAGGTCTGTTAGCTGATTTCTCAACAGAAACATTTCAGACCAGAATGGATTGGCATAAAATATTGACAGTGACAAAAAGCAAGAACCTACAACAAAGACTAATTTACCCAACAAGACTATATCATTTAAAACTGAAGGAGATATAAACAGCTTCCCAGACAAAAAAAAAAGCTAAAGGTGTTTGTTACCACCAAACCAGTATTACAAAAATAGTTAAATGGCCTTAAAGAGGAGGAGGAAGAGAAGGAGAAGAAGAACAAGACAATGACAGAGAACATAGTTAAAAGTTTAAAATGGCAATAAATACATACTTATCAATAACCACTTTAAATGTAAATGGCTTAAATGTTTCAATCAAAAGTCATAGGGTAACTGAATGGATAAGAAACCAAGACACATATATATGCTGTCTACAGGACAACCATCTTAAAATGAAAAATGCACACAGATTAAAAATAAAGGGATTGAAAAAAAGATGTTTCATTCAAATGGAAATTTTTTAAACTGGTGCAGGAATACTTATAGCTGACAAAATAGACTTTAAAACAAAAGCTATATTAAGAGACAAAGAAAGACACTATATAATAAAAAGGAGCTATATCACAACATAAACCTTGTAAACATTTATGCACCCAATATAAGAGCACCTAAATATATAAATCAAATCTTCATGGACATAAAGGGAGAGAGATTGACAGTAATGAAGTAATAGTAGAGGATTTTAACACCCCATTTACATCAATGGATAGATCTTCCAGACAGAAAGTGAGCAAGAAAACAATGGCCTTAAAGGACATACTAGATCGGATGGATTTAATGGACATCTTCAGACCATTTTACTCCAAAGCAACAGAATATACATAATTTTCAAGTGCACATTGGACACTTTCTAAGATAGACCACATGTTAGAAAACGAAATAAGTCTCAACAAATTTAAAAAGATTGAAATCACATCAAACAGCCTCTCTGATCATGGTTTGAAACTACAAATCAATAGCAAGAAAAAAACTGAAAAATACACAAAGTCATGAGGTTAAATAACATGTTACTAAACATGAATGGGTTAACAATGAAAACAAAGGAGAAATCAACCCACACTTTTATGGTCAATTTATATTTGACAAAGGAGGCAAGAACATACAAAGGGTAAAGATAGTCTATTCAATAAGTGGTGTTTGAAAATTGGACAGATATGTGCAAAAAAAATGAAACTAGACCACTCTTATACTGTACACAAGAATAAACCCAAACTGGATTAAAGACTTAAATGTAAGATTCAAAATCATAAAAATTCTGGAAGAAAATATAAGCAGTAAAATCTCGGACATTTCTTATAGCACTATTTTTTCTCATATATCACCTTGGACAAGGGAAACAAAGAAAAAAACGAGACTATATCAAACTAAAAAGATTTTGCACAGCAAAAGACACCATCAACAAAAGGAAAAGACAAACCACTAAGTGGGAGAATGTATTGTCCAATGGTACATCTGATAAGGAGTTAACATCCAAAGTTTATAAAGAACTTATACAACTCAACACACACACAAAAAGACAAACAATCCAATTAAAGAGTAAGCAAAGGACCTGAATAGATCATTCTCCAAAGAGGACATACAGATGCCCAATAGACATATGAAAAGATGCTCAATGTCACTAATCATTAGAAAAATACAAATTAAAACCACAAATGTCACCTCACACTTGTCAGAATGGCTATCATCAATAAATCAACAAACAAGAAGTGTTGGTGGGGCTGTGGAGAAAGCGGAACCCTTGTACACTATTGGTGGGAATGTAGATTGATCCAGTCATCATAGAAAAACAGTATAGAATTTCCTTGAAAAATTAAAAATATAACTGCTTTATAACCAGTGATTTCACTTCTGGGAATTTATCTGAAGAAAACTCAGACACTGATTCAAAAGAATAATGCACCCCTATGCTCACTGTAGCATTGTTTACAATAGCCAAGGTCTGGAAGCAGCCCAAGTGCCCATCAATAGATGAGGGGACAATGGAATACTAGTCAGCTGTAAAAAAAAAAAAAAAAAAAGGAAATCTTACCTTTGCCAATAGCATGGATAGACCTTGAGAGTATTATACTAAAATAGAAACAGACTCATAGATAAAAAGAACAAACTGAAAGCCGTTAGAAAAGAGGGGTTTGGGGGCTGGATAAAAAAGATGAAGTGATTAGGCAAAAAAAGACAAAACCTCATAAATGTGGACAACATTATGGCGATTACCAGAGGGAAAGTGAGGTGGGCAGAGGCAGAAGAGGGTTAAAAGCAGGATAAACAGTGATGAAAGGGGACTTGACTTTGGGTAGCAAACACACAATACAACATACAGAAGATGTATTATAGAATTGTACACTTGAAATCTATACGATTTTATTTAACCAATGTCACTCCAATAAATTCAATATAAAGATAATAATATTACTTGATGTTTGAGGTGGGGATTTCCACTTTGTCTTCCATTAGCTCTCCTACATGCACATTGTGGCAATTAGGTTTCATCTTCTTTCCAATCTGCTGGGTAATTTAGCACTCCTCCAATATGTTTCCCCACGTGCTTTTGGCTGTCATCTTTCTGGCTGTCATCTCTTCTCTTGTTTTTGAAGACACTGTGGATTTATCACTTTTATTCATATACTGCTATTTTGTGAGGATTTTGCAAGAAGTGTGATTTAAAAGGAGATAGAAAATATAATTAGCAACAATTAACTAGCATTCCATACATCCTCTTTCTATTATTATTTCATATTCCAGTGAAGAGCTTAGACCCATAAGGGAAGACAGTAGACAACCAAGTTGCAGCAGTGAATATACTGCAAAAATTTCAAAGCATAGGAAAAGTGCCAATTTGATAGTTGCTGTTACTACTTTGAAAGAAATGTTCTTACAAAACAACTGTAAACATAAGCAGATAATTAGGAACTGATAGAAATTATTTGTAATTATGAATGTTATAAACATTATGTGAGCCCAGGATGACTGACCAACACTTGAATGAATGGGACCTGGAAGATATTCTGGCTAGACTTATGTCATGACCTCATGGGATTTGAAAAGAGAGGATACACTGACAATATGTGAGACCTGAGACTCCTCTCTATTAAAAAGATTTTATAATAACAATATACAGAGTGTTGATTCACCTTTTAGCCCAATTTTCTTAAATATCTTATCCTACATTTGATGTGATACAAATTTATTTTTATTTTTATTTATTTATATTTAGAGAGAGGGGGAGGGAGGTAGAAAGAAAGGGAAACATCAATGTGTGGTTACCTCTCACATGCCCCCTACTGGGGACCTAGCCCACAAGCCAGGCATGTGCCCTGACTGGGAATTGAACCTACAACCCTTTGGTTTGCAGGCCAGTGCTAAATCCACTAAGCCAGGGATGATATAAATGTTTTTTAATTGATGAGAAAAATATTAGTCTGGGTACTTGCCACTAAATAATTATCAGTGACAAACATCACCAGGAAAGGGAGTAATAAAGAAATTTTTACCTTTTATAGATTTTTTAAGATAATGAGCCTGTATAATATTTGTGTTGAAAAAGAAAAGTGTCATGAGAAGAATTGTCCTGTTTATGTTAGGAAAGTGGTGAACTGCCAAGAAGTCTAAATAAAAATTATCTCATGAAGTTATCATAAACTTTATGATGAACTGTGAGATATTTTCTATTACATAATATTCTATCAACTAACATTTTCCACTGATGTTCATATCCATGACCATTGGGATTTTCAATTATACAATTAGTGAAGAGTTAATGCATACCTATTATGGAGACATGAAAACAACGTAAACTATATTCCCTTCGGTCAAGAAAGTTTCAGTCTGCTGAGGAGCTTGCAGTTTTAAAAATTTCTACAGTAACAGCCAATAATAACTAAAAAATATATAAAATACTATTTTTGGTAGATATTTTTGGTTTTTCCTGCCCAGTAAACTTGCTACCATCATTGAATTATAGGGCTTCTCTTATCTGTGGAGAACATGTGCTCTGTGGTTGGGGTGTGTTGATCTTATCCTCCCACAACTTCATGTCCCAGCCACAAGGATGAATTCATAATTCAAATCTGGGCAATCAGAGGGCCCATCACCATGACCACAATGACTACTACAGCCATTAGTATGTGTCCCTAGGTAAGCCAATTATCGTCCTCCCTGGGGATGTGCTACCAGAAATGGCTCTTCCTTTTTTGCTTGCATTCCAAGCTGCTTAACTTCCTGTTAGTTTGTCATCTACCCAAGAGGTGATAAAAAAAGATCTCTGGCAACATTATTTTTACCCTTGAATGATGACAGTTATGATGATAATGATGACAACATGATAATAATGACAATGACAATAATGAAGATTAAAATGACAATAGTGATAATGATTAGTAGTATAAACCAGGTACTATTGTCAAAGTTCTCTGCTAAGAACTTTACATGTATAAATTCATTTAATCCTCACAACAAACCTATGAGGCAAATCCTATTATCCCAATTTTATATTGTAGATGAAGAAACAGAAGTACAGAATGGCTGAGTAATTCACTTGGTGTTATGTGGTTATTAAGAATTCAGAGGTGCATTACGCTATGTTGCCTTTCCATGACTAGACTCTGAATTTTATGTATTCAATTTCCTTTTTAATTAAAGTGGTTTGAATTTGATTTTAATTACTTATACTCTTTTAAAAGTCTGGATTCATTGTCTTAGTAATGAAAATTTTATCAGACATCTCTCATCTGCCATTCTGAAACTTTTCATCCCCACTCCTTACTCTAGCCATCGCTGTAGCAACCAGTCCTACTTCCCTTTGAACAGTTTGGCACAGATGCCACCAGCAGCATCTCACTTGAGCCTGTTTCAAGTACCCTCCACACCTGCTCCTGGGATTCTCTGATGCTGTATCACAGAACATTCATGAAAATCCACTTGGTGTCAGTGTACATGCAACCTACAACTACAGGGAAATCATCATCCATCAGCTTGTCATTGATTCATTGGAAATCTAAACCAAAGGATAATGCTTCCTTCCTTCTTCTCCTGAGTGGATGGCTCTGATGCTCATTTCACAAAGCTGCTCAGAAGATATTGCAGAATCAAACATTATTCACCCACAGTGAGGCCAATTCCAGGGCACACACATGTTTTGGCTTTCTCTATTTTCTTGTTTAATTTCTCTTGCTCTTCATTCCAGCACCCTAAGATTATTTTTCAGATAAACTTCTTTCAAGCCATGCTTTCACTCAGGCTCTGCTTTGAGAAAAATTCAAGACAGTCACTGCTACTTTTATTTATTTTCTTAATTTTATAATTTAAAAAAGATCTGTGTTTTCAGAATATGTGAAAACTCTCTATTATAATACCAAAATAGGGATTAGAGTTTTTATCATTCGTGAAGTTTATGAAAATTGTTTTTTAAATCTTTTTAATGGGACTTAACTAGGAGGTGTTGAGAAAGTCACAGTAGCATTGTTCTGGAAATACTATTTGTTGCCTAGTCTTCAAATACTCAGTTTAGGCTTATAATTTGGTGATAGATTTGCTTTTTCAGCTACAGTAATGGTAACTCATTATGGCATTTGTTCTGTTACCACATTTTAATTTAATTATTATGATAACTGACAATACTTGAATGCCAAGGAATCATCATGTTTATTTTATCACCTATGAATAAAAGGGTCAGGTGAAAAATTAAATTGATAATTATATCGGAAGGCATGAGTTCTTCATTTACTATTTACTCACTCAATGATATTAAGCATTTGTTTAAAGATATGATGTGGTTAGTTCTGTGAATTGCACATTGACACTAGCTGGTATGAAGAGTATGGTTGGAAGAATTTAATATTTTTCTTATAAAACCTTAATAATGTTATTTCAAAAATGTGATCCAGGGTTATAGCCATTAAAATAGCCATATTTTTAAAGACCCTAAAATTAGGTAAAATTTTGCTTCCCAATCACTCAAAATAAATAGTAGCAAGCAAAACACACATGACCATGGTCATTCTCAACCACACTCCCTTTGACGGCTCAAGGCCAATGTATGCTCACTCAGACCCTTGAAGCTGAGCCAGAACCTCTTCCTTACCAAAATGGAGCATTCCCGAAGCTACCAAGACCAGTTCAGAATCACCATGAGTTCTCTGAGAACCAAACTAAAGATAAATCTTGTGTTATGTTTACAGCCACCCATAGAATATATCACTGATGATTTGCTATCATAAGTAGAAATAAAATAGTTACTTTGACCTTTTTAAATAGAAGGGCTGTAATAAATATGACACCAAGAATTGTGGCCTGTTTTCCACATAATAGCTATAATCTTACAACTAGTATAATCTTATGACTGGTATACAATAGGTATAATCTTAGAACTGGATAACTATAAAAATGTAACACTAGAAAATGGTCTTTCAAAATAGGCTCAAAAAGCCTAATATTTTGAAATTATTTCAATCTATGATTGAAGATACATAATAGGGTTTCATTTTTGATAATTTTTATTAAATATAATATAAATACATTATAATATCAATACATTATGAAGCAGAAAAGAGCACAACTCAACAAATTTTTATTAATTGAACACACCCAGGTTACCATATAGATCAAGATCAAGAGCATTATCAGCACTTTGAGAGCATCCTTCTATCCTCTCTCAATCATCCTCCATCATTATTCCTCCAAAGGTAACCAATATTCTGAATTCCATCTCCATGGATTAGTTTTGCTTGTATTTGAACTTTATATAAATGGAATTATGCATTATTCTATAGTATTCACTCTTTTGAGTCTAGTGTTTTTGCTCAATGTTTTATCCATGAGATTTATCCAATTTTTTACTTGTAACCATAGTTTAATCTTTCTTTAGTGCTATAAAATATTCCATTGTAAAATACATTACAATTTATTGATGGACATTTGGGTTATTTCCAGTTTGGGACTCTAACAAGTAATGCTAATATAAACATTTTGTACATGTTTTTGGTGAATATATGCATACATTTGTTAGACATATATCTATGATTAGAATTTCTACGTCATGAAGTATATGTGTGTTTAGCTTTAGTAACTATTTTAAGTAGTTTTTTAAAGTAGTTGTATCAATTTACATACCCCCAGTAGTGTGGGAGAATTAGTTGTTCTATACTCATTGGTGCAATCTCTTCTTTATTTCATTTTAGTCATTTGGATGTCTGTTTAGTGGATATAACATGTATCTCTCTGTTAACAAATGATGTTGAGTGTCCTTTTGTATGAATAATTTGCATAATAGGCACCTCTTTAGGTGCCTATTTATGTCTTTTGTTTACTTGAGTATCTTTTTATTTCTTTATTGCTAAAGTTTTAATGCAAGTTCTTTGCTAAGTTTACACATTTCAAACATCTTCGGCTGGCAATGGCTTGAGATTTTAACTCTCTTCATAGTATGTATGTTTTGATGAACAGAAGTTTTTAATTTTTAATAAGACCCAATTTATCGAGGTTTTCCATTTTAGTTAATGTTTTTGTGTCCTTTTAAGAAAGCTTTGCTTAACACATGGTCATGGGGATCTTATCCTACATTAACCTTTAGAAGCCTAATTGTTTTACTTTCCACATTTAAGCATATTATAGTTAAGCATTCCATATCTAATTAAGCACATTATGTCTATCGGGAATTAATTTTTGTGTATGGTATGAGCTAGGAGTCAAGGTTTATTTTTTCCCCATGTGGATAATCCAGTTCAATTAATCCAACTCATTATACTTGTTAAAATCCTATTCTCAAAATGCATTAAAGCTGTATCTTTTTTGAAATTTAAGTGATGATACATATAGATATAGATATATAGATATAGATATATCTGTTTCTGGACTCACTGTTCTGATCAATGATCTATTTGTCTATCTTTGCACCAGTACCATACTGCTTTAATAATGGAGTTTTATGATAAGTATTGATATCTGGTGGCATAAGTCCTCAAACTTTGATCTTCTTTAACATTGTATTCACTATTCTAGATCTTTTGCTTTTCCTTTAAAATTTTAGAATAGCTTGCAAAATTTCATTCAAAGAAGGGCTAGTGGAATTTTTATTGAAATTACATTAAATCTATAAATTAATTTAGAGAACAGAGACATTATTTTCATTTCTCTTCCAATCCTTAGAAATAGTATGTCTCTTATTTAGGTCATCTTTCATTTATATCAGCAATATTTTATAGTTTTCCGTTTGTAGTTTTTTAAATATTTGATAGACTTATTTTTATATGTTTAGTGTTTTATGCCATTGTAGAGAGTTATAATTTTAAATGAATTTATCTGCATATTATTATATAGAAAAACAATAGAGTTTTTGTATAGTTACCTTACCTTGTATTCAATGATCTTCCTAATTCACTTACCACACTTGATGTTTTATTTATAGATTATTTTTTTATTTCTCATGTACACAATCACAAAACCTCCACATAATTCAATTTCAAAATTTTCTAAATCTTATGACCAATTTTTTGTTTGTTCTATTGCACTGGTAAGACTTCCTGTACAATATTAAATGAAAGCACTGATTTTGAATTTTCTTTATTTTTAAAATATATTTTATCGATTATGCTATTACAGTTGTCTCATTTCCCCCTTCACTCCCCGCCACCTTACACACCCCCTCGCACCCACATTCTCCCATTTTAGTTCATGTCCATGTGTCATACTTATAAGTTCTTTATCTTCTACATTTTCCAAACTATTCTTACCCTCCCCCTGTCTATTTTCTACCTACCATCTATGCTATTTATTCTCTGTACCTTTCCCCCCTCTCTCCTCCTCCCACTCCTCTGTTGCTAACCCTCCATGTGATCTCCATTTCTGTGATTCTGTTCCTGTTCTAGTTGTCTGCTTAGTTTGTTTTTGTTTTAGATGTGGTTGTTAATAATTGTGGGTTTGCCATCATTTTACTGTACATGTTTTTTTTTATCTTCTTTTTCTTAGATAAGTCTTTTTAACATTTCATATAATAAGGGCTTGATGAGGATGAACTCCTTGAACTTGACCTTATCTGAGAAGCACTTTGTCTGCCTTTCCATTCTAAATGAAAGCTTTGCTGGATAGAGCAGTCTTGGATGTAGGTCCTTGCCTTTCATGATTTGGAATAGTTCTTTCCAGCCCCTTCTTGCCTATAAGGTCTCTTTTGAAAAATCAGCTGACAGTCTGATGGGAAATCCTTTGTAGGTAACTGCCTCCTTATCTCTTGCTGCTTTTAGGATTGTCTCTTTCATTTTAATCTTGGCTAATGTAATTATGATGTGCCTTGGTGTGTTCCTCCTCGGGTCCAAACTTCTTTGGGACTCTTTGAGCTTTCTGGAATTCCTGGAAGTCTATTTCCTTTGCCAGATTGGGGAAGTTCTTCTTTATTATTTGTTCAAATAAGTTTTCCACTTGTTGCTCATTCTCTTCTCTTTCTGGTACCCCAGTAGTTCAGATGTTGGAATGTTTAGAGATGTCCTGACGGTTCCTAAGCCTTTCCTCAATTTTTTGAATTCTTGTTTCTTCATTCTTTTCTGATTGGATGTTTCTTTCTTCCTTCTGGTCTACACTGTTGATTAGAGTCCAAGTTTCCTTCCCATCACTATTAGTCACCTGTACATTTTCCTTTATTTCACTTAGCGTAGCCTTCATTTTTTTTTCATCTAATTTGTGACCAAATTCGACCAATTCTGTGAGCATCCTGATTACCAGTGCTTTGAACTTTGCATCTGATAGGTTGGCTATCTCATCATCACTTAACTATATTATTTCTGGAGCTTTGGTCTATTCTTTTGTTTGGGCCATTTTTTTGGTCTTGATGTACCTGTTACATATGAGGGGTGGAGCCTTAGGTGTTCAGGGCAGGGCAATCCTCTAGTTGTGTTGTGATGCTGTATGTGGGGGAGGGGTCCAAGAGGGAACAATAGCTCTTCTTCTGCTTTCTGCCAGATTTCAGTCACTTGGCCCGCTTCCCTCAAGCAAATTGGGCCCTTCTGTTGCTGATTCCCAGGTGGGTAGGTTTGTGTACATCCTGGAACCTTGTGGGTCTCTCCAAAGAATTCTCCTGTGAGGCTGGGAGTTTCTTCCAGCACCTCAACCCCAACAGGTGTTTTCAATTGGTGTTTTGAAGCTTTATTTACTAGAGCTGGGACCCTGGGTCATGCAGTCTGTCTCACTCCCCAGTTTCTCCTGGTTTATCTGCACCTGAATGTGGGACCGCCCAGTCTGCCAGCTACCTTATGCAACATACCCTCCCACAATCCGCCACTTCGCTGGGTCCACCCCCCGCCATCTTGTGCACCCAGCGTCCACCAGCCACCGCCTTGCAACAAGTCCTATCTGTCCAGCCACCTTACTCTGCCCCCTACTACTGGTCTGGATGAATGTGTCTACTTTAACTCCTTACTTGTCAGACTTCCATACAGTTCAATTTTCTGTCAGTACTGGTTGTTTTTGTTTCTAAATTGTCATTGTCCTTATTTTGGTTGTGCAAGGAGGCACAATATGTCTACTTACACTTCTGTCTTGGCCAGAAGTCCAAATTTTCTTTCATTATTCCCAATTTTATAAGAGAAGGCATTTACTATCACCCTATTAAGTGTTTAACCATAAGCTCTTATAAATATCCATTAATAGTTTAAAAATATTTTTTCTATTTCTAGCTTCTAAAAGATTTCAGCATGAATGGGTATTGAATCTTATCAAGTGCTTTTTGTTGTATTTATTAAGATGATCCTGTGGGTTTTCTCATATTCTGTTATTCTGGTATATTATGATTAAATAAACCACACTTTCCTAGAATAAACTCCACTTGGTCACAATGTGTTTAATTTGCTAATATTTTATTTAAGATTTTTCAATTTATATTTATATAAGAATTGGTTTTTAAATTTTTCTTTTTGTACTATTGTTGGCAGATATTGATTTTAAGGTTATACTAGCTTTATTAAATGATGTTTCTTTTCTTTAAAATTTTTGTCTTTTTTCCTAGGAGGATGGCCCTTTAGGAGTCTTAAATGAAAGTCCAGGTTATTTATGAGGGACCTTCCTTGGCAAGCCTGAATTCATTTTGACTCAGCATCATCAAATTGCCAAAATATCTGCAGCTTAGCTTTTTAGCCTCTTTGCAACTGTATTCTGCTAAGTTTCTGTATCTCTCATCCTGTGTACCTACGGCTTAGAAGTAATCAAAAGATTCAACGAGAAACTGCACACAGAATGTGGGGTTCAATACTCTGCAGATTTCCCCCTTCAGCAAAGGGCTTTCAAGTCCTAGATGTCTAAGCAGCTTGAGATTCCAATTTTTGTATACTTTCCCAGTGAAGCTGCCAGAACTCAAAAATGCTGCTTGTTTTGAAACCTAGTTGCCATGTCCCAAAAGGTAAAAAGAGCAATGGAGATAGAACTCACGTCAATTTATTTTCTTTCTCTCTGGGACCTTAGCCTCTTCAGTCCTGTCTGTCTAGATTGTTCTTATTGCTTTTTTGTTTATTTTATCCAGTTTTTATAGTTAGTATTATCAGAAATATTAGCCTGGTAAGAGCTACTCCGTCAACTAGCATCAAAAGCCCCTGAATAGAGCTCTAAAATAGATGACTTTTAGTTTCACCTCTCACACTATCGTTCCACATCTGGGAAAAAAAAAAACTCTTTTGCTGAGGTCAGTAGTTTACTCCCCAGTCAGGGGCAGGATGAAAGACTTGATCACCCTCTCCTGAGCCCTGTCATTGTTCACTGACTGGGAGTCATCTCCATGGTCCATTGGTGTTGCCTCCAGACAGCAGATTTTCATAGTAGTATTTATAGAGCTATTTGTGGGCATATTTTACTCAGACCAGACTTTTAAATTTTTCCTAACTGACACTGAAACAGGAGATACCATATGACATTTTAAGTTTTCTTTGTTTTCTCTTCAAACAGCCACCATTTCATCCTACATAGAGGAAGGATAAATTATTAACTCATAAATCAGAAATATGAATCTACCATTTGAGCAACAACTTACATACCTATGATTGATTTATAACCTATAACTTCAACGGTCACAGTATTTTAGGAGATGTTGATAGAATATATTTCTTCCACATGGGCTCAACCCATGTCCTATTAATGCTGACCACATACAGTCAGAAATTTATAATAGAGTCAAGAGGACTTCTCTGACAACCTACTTCCTGATTTCTCTTGGAAGAATCTTATTCTACCATAGCTTATGTCAAATTTTAAAAGGTATAAATACTTATTGGCTAAAATATTATCCTGGCATGTATTTAGAGGCTGCATAGACATAAGTGTGGCTAATCTATAATAAAAGTCTTCTAATTTTAAAAATTAATTCTGTGGTCCAGACGATGGCAGTGAGATAGGTGGGAGCAGAGTCCACTTCCCCCTGTGTACAGGTGAAACACCTAGCCAATATTCTGAGGAACAGAGCGAACAGCCAATGGTATCCCAGCATATATGAAGATTGGAGACAAAAAATTGTAGAGGACATCAAAAAAACAGACCATAAGGAGAGTGCTTCAGGACAATAAGTCCCTGGAACCAGCATGGGAACAAGGACGGCTGCAGCCCCAGGCCCAGTGCCCGCTGTGTCTGCCACAGGGCTCTTGGGAGAGAGCCAGGCTGGGCTTTGTGAAAGGCCAGATGCTTGTTTGGACCAATGCGCTTGAATAGAAGGAATTTTTTTTAAAGAGAATAAAAGAGGCACTTGCAGCTGTTTGGGGGATTCTCTGCAGCAGCCACCAGCCTCCTACACTCATATCCCCTCAGCACCCAAATGGTGCTCACCCAATCCACTGCCTGGTAGCTGCCCATGGATGCCCATGCCCAAAGCACCAGGGTCAGAGCACCTCCCACCCAGCCCCTTTGCCCAGAGCCCTGCAGGACCAACTGGCTCTATAGGAGGAAGGCAGAAACACCCCGCAGAGGGGAGCTGCAGGGTTCAGGGTGTCAGCAATCCCCAGAAAGACTTAACTCAGTGAGGGGCTGAACTACCCTGAAAGAGTGCTAGGAGTCCCTAGCTTCTAGGACAGCAAAGAGCAAGAAGGTGGTGTGTGAGTTGCCCCTAATTGGTGCACCTCAAGGACAGCGCAACTGGTGGACTAAATGGCCTAGGCTGGGTGCAGAAGGGCACTGGGGGCCTGACAGTGAACTGAGGAACTGGGCTGCAGGCTGGACAACAGTGAAGAGTGTGGCTCAAGAAGGGAGAAAAGCAAAACTAATCCCTCTTCAGCCTGGTGCAACCAAGAAGATCAGCAAAACTGGCTTGACTGGTTTAAAGCCAGCAGAACGCTTTTTTTTCTTACTCCTTTCTTTTCTTTTATCTTTTTTATTCCTTCTCCCTTCCTTCTTTCCTTCCTTCCTTCCTTCCTTTTTTTTTTCTTCTTTTCCCACAGGTGAGACAATAAAACCTGGGGCTGTCAAAAGACCAGAGTTAGACCCAAAGAGGGGTAATCCCAACAACTGAGACAGTGAGACAAACTTCACTTTCCTACTCCAGAGAACTTGCAAGGTGAGAGCTTCAATAGACCTGCTGGAAGAGGAAACCCACCAACAAAGGAACCACCAAGAGATAACAACAGAAAGTGAAGGAGGAAGTGGAAGCCACACTAATCTCAATCTAGGACCAATCTGGAAATACAACCAAATGGTGGAGAAATTACCCAGAACAAACAACTGAATAAGAGTGAAAGAGAATCCTCAAAACCTTGTATGCACAGAAGAATCAGCTTCAACACAACTTGTCCAAACCTGCACAACAGAATACAAGACACGGTGGACAGAGTGACCATCAGTTAACCAGCTGGAGGGAAGGACCCACCAAAGAAAGACCCAACAACAATCAATACCCAAAGTAATTTATGTTGGCTCTACAGAGAGCCAACATAAATGACAGCCCAAGACCAGAGAGCTCAGGAGATTAAAAATACTGCACCACTGAATCTCACAGGTTTTCTACCATAAAAGTGCACACCATAAACCTAGAGAGTCAGAACAGATCAATTTAAGAAGCAGAGGCTAACAAGAAAAGACTCACAAACAATGGGAAGACAAAGAAACAATCCTCAAGTGAAAGGAAAGGAGGAAGCCTCAGAGAGAATGCTAAATGAAATAGAGGCAATTCAACTATCAGATATTGAGTTCAAAGCAACAGTTATCAAGAAGCTCAATGAGCTCACAGAGAATTACCAGAAACTACAGGGAACCTACAATGAACTCACTGCAAACTATATCAACATGAAAAAGAAAATAGAAACTATCAATAAGGGCCAAGAGGAAATAAAGAATACAATTTCTGAACTGAAGAACACAGTAGAAGGAAACAAAAGTAGGCTAGATAAAGTAGAGGATAAGATCAGTGAGCTGGAGAACAAAATAGAGAAAAACAACCAGAAAGAGCAAGAAAAGGAAAAGAGGCTCAGAAAGAATGAAGAGGGATTAGGGGAAATACAGGACAACATGAAATGTAATAATATCTACATAATAGGGATACCAGAAGAAGAAGAAGAGCAAGGGATAGAAAACCTGTTTAAAAAAGTAATGAAGGAAAAATTCCCTAATTTGATGAGAGAAAAAGTCACACAATCCAGGAAGCAGAGAGAGTCCCAATCAAGAGGAACCCAAAGAGGCCCATTTCAAGACACATCATAATAAAAATGGCAAAATTCCAAGACAAAGAGGGACTCTTAAAGGAAGCAAGGGAGAAACAGGAAGTAACATACAAGGGAGCCCCAATTAGGTTAGCAACTGACTTCTCAATGGAAATGCTCCAAGCAAGAAGAGAATGGCAAGAAATATTCCGAGTAATGAGAACCAGAGGCCTGCAACCAAGGCTACTTTACCCAGCAAAGCTGTCAATCAAGATGGAAGGCCAAATAAAGAGCTTCCCAGACAAAACAAGTCTAAAAGTATACACCTCCACCAAACCAGCTCTGCAAGAGATGCAAAAGGGACTGCTTTAAGAAAAGGAAGGAAAAGTGAGAGAGAGGAACACAGGTATGAAAAATGGCAATGAATAAATACCTATCAATAATAACCTTAAATGTAAATGGATTAAATGCTAGATCAAATGACATAGAATAGCTGAATGGATAAGAAAGCATGACCTACACATATGCTGCCTACAAGAGACCCACCTCAGGACAAAAGACCTACACAGACTGAAAGTGAAGGGCTGGAAACAAATTTTCCAAACAAGCAGACAGGGAAAAAAATCCAGGGTAGCAATACTTATATCAGACAAAACAGACTTCAAAAAAAGGGCCCTAAAGAGAGACCCAGAAGGTCACTTCATAATACTCAAAGGAAGAATCCATCAAGAAGACATAAACATTGTAAATATATATATGCATCCAACATAGGAGCACCAAAATACATAAAGAAAATCTTGGAGGACTTCAAGAAAGATATTGATGGCAACACACTTACAATAGGGGATTTTAACACCCCACTGTCAAAAATGGACAGATCTTCCAAACAAAATATCAACAAAGATATTGTGGCATTGAACAAAGCCCTACATGAAATGGACTTAACTGATATATATAGAGCCCTTCATCCCAAAGAAGCTAAGGACACATTCTTTTCAAATGCACATAGAACATTCTCAAAGATAGACTACATGATAGGACACAAAACAAGCCTCAACAAATTCAAGAAAATTGAAATCATATCAAGCATCTTCTCTGACCACAAGGGACTGAAACTAGAAACCAATCCCAAGAGGAAAACCCCCAAACATTCAATATCATGAAGATTGAATAGCATGCTTTTAAACAATGAATGGGTCAAGAAAGAAATTAGAGAAGAAATCAAAAAGTTTCTGGAAACAAATGAAAATGAACTCACAACAATTCAAAATTCATGGGACACAGCAAAGGCAGTCATCAGAGGGAAGTTCATAGTGATACAGGCCTACCTAAAAAAGATAGAAACATTTCAAACAAACAACCTAACCCTACACCTACAAGAACTCAATGAACAACAACAAAGACAGCCCAGAGCTAGTACAAGGAAGGAAATAACCAAGATCAGAGCAGAATTAGATGACATAGAGATGAAAAGCACAATTCTAAGGATCAATGAATCCAGGAGCTGGTCCTCTGAAAAGATAGACAAAATCAACAAGCCTTTAAGCAGGCTCATCAAGAAAAAAAGAGAGAGGACCCAAATGAACACAATCAGAAATGAAAGAGGAGAGATTACAACTGATAACCTGGAGATGCAAAGGATTATAAGAAACTACTATAAACAACTATATGGCAAGAAATTTGAAAACCATGGTGAAATGGACAAATTTCTAGAAAAATATAATCTTCTAAAATTCAATAAAGAAGAAGCAGAAAGCCCGAACAGACCAATAACAGCAGAAAAAATTGAAGCAGTAATCAAAAAACTTCCAACACACAAAAGCCCTAGACCTAGTGGTCACAGGAGAATTCCACAAAGCATTTAAGGAAGAGCTAACCCCTATCCTTCACAGACTATTCAAAAAAATCTAAGAAAATGGAAGACTTCCAAACTCTTTTTATGAAGTCAGCATCATTCTAATCCCAAAACAGATAAAGACACAACAAAGAAAAAAAAACTTCAGGCCAATATCACTGATGAATGTAGACACAAAAATCCTGAACAAAATATTGGCAAACCGCATCCAGCAATACATTAAAAAGATCATACACCATGATCAAGTGGGATTCATCCCAGGGATACAAGGATGGTTCAACATTCGCAAATCAGTAAATGTAATACATCACATAAACAAAAGCAAAGACAAAAATCACATGATCATATCAGTAGATGCGGAAAAAGCATTTGACAAGGTACAGCACCCATTTATGATAAAAACACTCAGCAAAGTGAGAATAGAGGGAGCATTCCTCAACATAATAAAGGCCATATATGAGAGACCTACAGCCAACATCATACTCAATGGGCAAAAACTGAAATACTTTCCACTAAGATCAGGAACAAGACAAGGTTGTCCACTTTCATCACTTCTATTCAACATAGTATTGGAAGTTTTAGCCACAGAGATCAGACAAGAAAAGGAAATAAAAGGCATCCAAATTGGAAAGGAGGAAACAAAACTGTCATTGTTTGCAGATGACATGATAGTGTACATAGAAAATCCTATAGACTCTGCCAAAAAACTTCTCAACCTAATAAATGAATTTGGCAAAACAGCGGGATACAAAGTCAATATCCATAAATCAAAGGCATTTTTGTATACCAACAATGAAATATCAAAAGCAGAAACCAGGGAAAAAATCCCATTTGATATAGCAACAAGAAAAATAAAATACCTAGGAATAAACCTAACCAAAGAGGTAAAAGACCTGTATGCAGAAAACTACACAACACTGAAGAAAGAAATCAAGGAAGACACAAACAAATGGAAACATATACCATGTTCATGGATCAGAAAAATTAGCATCAGCAAAATGTCCATACTACCCAAAGCAATTTACAGATTCAATGCAATACCTATTAAAGTACCAAGAGCATACTTCACATATATATAACAAACACTTCAAAACTTTATATGGAACCATAAATGACCCAGAATAGCTGCTGCAATTTTGAGAAAAAAGAACAAAACTGGAGGGATCACAATATGTGAGACCAAACTGTATCACAAGGCCACTGTCATCAAAGCAGCCTAGTACAAGCATAAAAACAGGCACATAGACCAATGAAACCAAACAGAGAGCCCAGAAAAAAACTCAAGTTTCTAAAGTTAATTAATTTTTGACAAAGGGGGCAGCAGCATAAAATGGAGTAAAAATAGCCTCTTCAGCAAATGGTGTTGGGAGAGCTGGACAGCTACATGTAAAAAAATGAAACTCAAGTACCAATTTATACCATACACAAAAACAAATTCAAAGTAGATAAAAGATTTAAACATAAGTCATGACACCATTAAAGTCCTAGAGGAGAACATAGGCAGGAAAATCTCAGATATTTCATGCAGCAATATTTTCACTGATATGTTCCCTGATCATATTTCACTGATCAAGGGGCATAAAGGAAAGAATAAACAAATGGGATCTCATCAAAATAAAAAGCTTCTGCATGGCTAAAGAAAACAGTATTAAAATAAAGAGAGAACCAACCATATGGGAAAACATATCTTTGCCAATGATACCTCAGACAAGGGTTTAATCTCCAAAATATATAAAGAACATACACGACTCCACTCTAAGAAGATAAGCAACCAAATTAAAAAATGGGCAAAGGACTTGAACAGACACTTCTCCCAGGAGGATATATAGAGGATCCAGAGACACATGAAAAGATGCTCAGTATCGCTAGCTATCAGAGAGATGCAAATTAAAACCACAATGAGATACCACCTCACACAAGTCAGAATGGTAATCACAAACAAAGCAACAAACAACAAGTGTTGGAGAAGTTGTGGAGAAAAGGGGACCCTAGTCCACTGTTGGTGGGATTGCAGACTAGTGCAGTCACTACGGAAAACAGTATGGAATTTCCTCAGAAAAATAAAAATGGATTTGCCTTTTGACCCTGCAATTCCATTGCTAGGATTATATCCTAAGAATTCTGAAACACCAATCCAAAAGAACCTATGCACCCCAATGTTCACAGCAGCACAATTTACAATAGCCAAGAGCTGAAAGCAACCTAGGTGCCCATCAGTAAATGAATGGATCAAAAAACTCTGGTCCATTTCCACAATGGAATTCTATGCAGCAGAAAGGAAGAAGGAAGCCCTACCCTTTGCAACAGCATGGTGGAAGTGGAGAGCATTATGCTAAGCGAAATAAGACAGGCAGTGAAAGACAAATACCATATGATCTCACCTTTAACAGGAACCTAATCAACAAAACAAACAAACAAGCAAAATATAGCCAAAGACACTGAAATCAAGAACTGACTGACAGTGACCAGATGGGAGAGGGGCAGGAATTTCAGGGGAAAATGGTGAAGGGTTTGGAGGAATGAGTATAAAAGACACATGGACAAGAACAGCGGGAGGTTGTAAACTGGGCAGGGAGCTGGGGAGGGCTGGGGTGTTGGGCTGGGGTTGGGGGAAAAGGCAGAAAACTTTATTTAAACAACAATAAAAAAAATTTCTTTTAAATTAATTCTGACAATCTAGTTTTCTAAATCCTACCATAGAAAATATTGATATGGTGATAATGATCTTGAAAAGCTTATTGGCATTCATTTCTGAATAGCCATGAAAACAGGTAAAAATTAGGGGTAGGAGAACTTGGGGGGAACTATGAGCATTGTTCAAAAAGGTACTTGGCCCCTAGTTCATGGCTGTTTCCAACTTATTTCTAAGCCTCTTTATTTTCCTCAGTGTCTCTCTACTCTCTTTACCATTTTCTTCATCCTAGAAGAACTTATCATCTGTTGACACTCTGGAACACTGAAGGCTACTCATTTGACCTGCTTTACCAGAGTGGTTCCCTCATGTTCATGTAGTCTGAAATACCTCAGGTTATTTGTGACTTATCCCTGACAGAGAGAGATCTTGCTTTAGCTCTGCCCACAGTGAATAGTGAAGTCTGTGACCACCTTCTTTGGCAGCTCTTTTTTGAAGACATGACCAAAATATCACCAGCCTTTTGAATAGGCAATAGGTGGAAACATGTCACACTTCTGCTTTGGAACAAGGGATGAATTAATGACTCTCCAAAATTAATTTCCTTCCTAAGAGATTTTAATTAGATAATGCCACACCATCAATTATGGTTAAAAGTTTATATCTCACTTATTAAAGGATGGTGCCACAATATAGGAATAAACAGGTGTTCTCTTAAAGAATTTCTAAGCCACTGGACAATATGGAAAAAACAATTCACAGAGAAGGGAAAGTAGTTTCTCCAAGATCTTAAATGTCAATCAACAAATGTGCACTAAAAGCCACAGGGGATACAAAGTCTGACAAAGCACTAGTCCTGTCCATAAAGAATTCATGGACTAATTTAAAAACAATTAAAGTGGCTTCTGTTGAAAACACTGATAATGCACGTGCGTTCAGGGGAGCTAGGGGCTTTCTCCCAAATCTGACAGCACACAGGGGCCATATGTAGCTGTTTTTAATTTGATATTCTCTCTACTGAAATATATTTTAATAAACACTGCCTCATAAAGCCTAAAACAACACTGCGCAAATAGTATATTGAAAATTATTTGATGTAGCCAGGGCAACTACATGCAAATTCCCTTTCAGAGCAAACTTACTTTCCGAGTGCATGCACACACATGAGAAAGGGAATATTTTCTACTTACCTGGGTTGTAGCAGAAAGTAAAATTGTTTCTGTGGGAGTATTAACATCAGGAAGGGCGCAACTGCCATTCATGCTACATATTTCTTCCAAAAAGATTCTTCTGCAAGTGATTCAGACAGTATCTATGAATGAGTCACAGAAAGTTCTTAACACAGGTTTAGTTAATGCTGCCAGACATTCTATTTAAGTACTTGGGGGTTGAAGATCAACCCCTCCTCAAGCTTCTCAGCTGATATGTATATGTATAATGAGGATGGGTGTTCCTACAACTGCAGGAAAAGGCTAATTCCCCAAAGCAGAAGCATATGTAGAAAATACACAAAAGAAACCATTAACAAAACAGAAGGGCAACCAACCAAATGAGAGAAGATATTTGCAAATGATATTTCTGATAAGGGAGGTTAATATCCAAAATATATCAAAAACTCATACAACCTAACAACAAAAAATAACCCAATTAAACATGGGCAGATGATCTGAATAGACACTTTCCAAGGAAGACATCAGATGGCCAACAGACATGTGAAAAGATAGCCATCGCTGGTTATGAGGGAAACACAAATCAAAACCACAATGAGACATTACCTCACATCTGCTGGAATGGCTATTATCAAAAAGACAAGAAATAAGCTTTGGCAAGGATGTGGAGGAAAGGGAACCCTTACACACTGTTGGTAGGATGGTAAATTTGTTCAGCAACTGTGAAAAACAGTATGGAGCTTCCTCAAAAATTTAGGAACAGAATTACCCTAGGACCTAGCAATTCTTCTTCTGGTTAGTTATCCAAAGGATTTGAAAACTCTAGTTTGAAAAGATATATGCACCCTTATATTTATTGCAGCATTATTTACAATAGCTAAGATATGGAAACTACCTAAATGTCTATAAATGCACAAAGGAATAAAGATGTGATATATATGTGTATATATATGTGTATGGAATGGAATACTGCTCAACCATAAAAAGATGAAATATTAGCATTGTGACAACATGGATGAGTCTTGAGGGTATTATGCTAAGAAAAATATTTCAGACAGAAAAGGACAAAAACCACATGATTTCACCACATGTAGAATAGAAAACAAAAAAGAAACAAACAACAAACAAATGAAAGAAGACTTATCGATGCAGACCACAGATAGATGTTCCCAGAGAGGAAGAGGGTGGGAGGAGGGCAACATGGGTAAAGGGTTCAAATACACAGTAGCAAATAGACACCAGACTTTGGTGGTGAACATGCTGTGGTGTATACAGACATTAAATTATAATGTTGTACACCAGAAACTTACAAAATGTTGTTAACCAGTGCTACCTCTCAAAAATAAATATAAATAAATAAAAATTTTAAACTAAATCAAATTCAAATATGTAAAAGGAGATAATTGTTGCCACACTAAATGGGAAATTCTTAATAGTGTCTAAGGAAGAATCCCCTTTATATTGATACCAGAAGATAAACTCTGTTTTGTTTCCTTTTATTTTCATTTGAAGTCCCTTAAGAGGCTTAACAGGATATGTATTTTGTTTGGTTTTCCAATTTTTGATGCAGCTCTCTTAAAATTCTTTCTCTTATTATCATGACTGAATTAAAGCTTTTAGGGCCTGGGTAAATAGCATCCTTCCTTACTGGATCATTTGAGGTGGTTGATTTCTACAAACATTGGGCTCTGCTTCTGAAGAATATCTAGGTTTCTCTCAACTATAGATTAGTGACTAAGATAATGTCTGACATACAATAGTGGCTCAATGAATATCAATTGGGGTTAACTCTTTTGCAATTATCAATAATTAAAATATATTAATGAATAAAGCAGGAAGACAGAGAAGAGCCATCAGGAAAAATAACCAGAAATCTTTCTATCATTAAAAGAGATCAAATTTACAACAATAATGGATATAAGAAAAGTTTATGATTCTCATAAGCCTGGTTTTCCAGTGTATTTATCAGATACAACTTACTTGCTCTGTGCAACTGAAATTCTGATTAAAAGCTGTTTTCCTATATCAGTAGGAAAACATTTTAATATAAGGAATTCAAAGTGATTACTTAAAGTAACATCAAAGGCTATTCCTATATCTGTTGCAAGCATATTTAGATATGTACATAAATTTTGTTCATATATATATTAATAAACCTGTATTTATAAGCATCATGTATATATATTAGTAAACCTATGTTTATAAGCACATGTTTATTCAGAGAAGCTGAGATTTTGTGACAGGAGAAGATCAGGTTCTGTATTTTAAATAAAAAAGAAAAAAGGATTGTTTAAGAAAATGACACTAGAGAAAGACTTGAAAACTATGCCACATTTGAAGACACTAATATTTCAGAATAAAACATATTACCTTCTCTTTATTATAATGGGGAAGGTCTTGGTTTGTCTTCCCCAAGGGAATTTCAGTTCTAGTGAGCACCACTAATCTCTAATATTCAAAACTGAGGTAAAATATGGCATTCTAGGTGTAAAAGTCAGAGGTCTTCACATCTGTTTAATTGCCTTCCTGCTTCAGGGCTGCAAGTAAAGATGGACAGACTTCAGATTTTATTCTTCTCGTGGAGTACTCCAAAATATTAAGCCAATAATTCCATTTGGACTTCGAATTTCCAGAGTTTCAGATTCATAACAAGTGTAGAAAATACATTAAAACCACCAGAAGGTGACAATAAAACAAAAAGGGTGGCTGAGGGGTGTTTATCCTCGTGGTTAAGAGACCCTCATGGTCCTGCTCTTTCAAAAACAACACTAAGCGTTGTTGCTTCAGGTGACATCTTCGAAAGAGGCTGGCAAGTTGGTGACCAGCAGCATCAGCTTTTGACGACTCTTCCTCTGCAGGTAACCTCAGGAGAAGATTCCACCTGGTGTCTGCTTTTTGAAGTAAACAATAGCCCCCTCTTAGTTTTTCTGGAACACAGGGCATTATTTGGGATGAAAGTAACTTTTGTAAACAAAAATAGAAGGTGAAAACTCACTTCAGAGTCTAGTAGCAAATGCCCCTGAATGACTTCTGCAGAGTTGAGCTCACTGATTGGCCAAGAAAACAACCAAAGATTGAGAAAGTTATGTCAGAAATCATCTGGGCTTTGGGTCAAGGAGCATAAAAGGAAAATAATCACTTACCTAAAAAAGGAAAAACAACAAGGACAAAAAAATGATTTGACATAAAAAAGTTAGAATAAAACATAGCTATTTTGACTTTGGCATGCTAAAGATATAAATTCTTTCTCCAAATTACAAATGCTTCCTCCTTTTTTACTCAATTGATTTACTGCACTTGTTAATTCAATCAGAGCCCCAGACAAGCATGCAGCATCAGCTAGGATGAAGGAAAGGTACATTCTCTCCGTGTTTTTTCTGGGGAAGACATATGTTGCCATGCTGGGATCATTGATCACAATTGATTGTGTTGTTGATATTTCCCATCATTGGATCAAAACATCATTGAATCAATCACAGGAAATGTAGCTTAATATGGATTTGTCAATGTGTGTAAGAGAGAACTTAAACTTCAGGATTTTACATTTTGGGTTCATATCTCAGCTCCTTCATTTACCTGTCAGGTGACTTGGGGGAAGTTACTTCATTTAACCGTGTCTCAGTTTCCTCTTCTGTGAAATCGGGAAACGATAGCACATGAGTCAGAATATTGGGTTGGAGTTTCAAAAAGGATGTGTGTGAAGTTCTCAGTGAGTACACCAAAAAATATTATTTTTATATTAATAATTATAAAAATAGTTGTATTTAATATAATTATTTATACCATTTACTTTGTTATATATAAATATTAAATATACAATATTTGTCATTATAATAACTAGTATAATTATTACTATTATCATCATTACTGCCATACTAAGTATTGTCAAGTCCAAAACACCCAGACAGTTCCTCTGCATTTTACTCCAGTCTCAAGGCAGCATCTGGAGAGGAAGCCAGATGCCTCAAGCTGAGGAAGGCAAATCTTTTGTTACTAATAGAGAGACAGCCAGGCTGCAGCCTAGAAACCTCCAGAAAGCAGTTCCCTCGGGGGCAATCATCTCTCCCGCTCTCACACCCCTTACTTACCACATGCACAACATTCTTATAATCTCCGAAGGCCGGTGCTGGCCCCCTGCTCCTGGGGTTTATTCTGATAAATGTTTCAGGCTACAGATTGCCAAGAAACTTGATTCCTCTGATTTTCAAACGCCAAACCTCTACCTGAAAAAGGAATGCTGAGATGAGGGCACCAAGATGAAAATGTTCAGGCTAAGCATGCAGTTCTCCGTCACCTATTGTCCGCTCTGCTCCTCAACTCCGAAAAGTGGGAAGAAAAATATCTTCACAGAAATCACTGTTGTAAATCATTAGTGAAAAGGTGAATGTGATTTAGCAAATGTTCATTTTATCTTGAAAAGCAGGGTTATATTGGAACTTCCTTTATGTTTAAAGGCAACAATGTCATCGGGGGAATTATATGTATTTTAATAATATCATTCTACAAAGTAACAGTTCAAATTCTTGCCGTATTTCTAAACTTTTTATACCTAATGGCCAAAATAAATTGTGCCTGGTTATTGTAAGAGAGAACACTATTTCTTTTTATTTTTTCCCACTAGAAGGGAAAATAGTATTTCCTGAGTACCTGCTAAGTGCCGTTGTGTAAGTTATACTATTGACTACAGCAAAGCTGCATCATTTGACAGACTGGGAAACTGACAAAAAGATTTTAAAACTTTCCTAAGTTCATAGCACTAACAGGCAGAGGATTTGTGATTAAAGGCAAGTATCTGTGATTTCAAAGCCAAACTCTTTAATAAAAACTTCTGAAGTGCTGCAAGTATTTCAATTGTGGTGTTGTAGACAACTTTCACCTCCACTCAACAGACCACACCCACAGCAACTTACCTGTAATTTTCAACATTTTGTGCCTCTAGGAGAATGTATTTTTGAAGTTTGAGAAGTTGTGTATGATCAACATTTAATACTCAATTCTTGCTCATTTATAACACTTGTTTATATATTTTTTTACTATATTCCTTTTTTATAATATAGGCTCAGTGGGAATAAAGCCTTGTCCATCTTGGTCATCTCTGTATTCCATTCCCAATGACAATTCCCGTCACAGAAAAGCAACTCAATACATATTTTTATTAAAAGAGTGAATGAATAAATAAATAATATGTTTCTGATATACCCAGGATGATGAGTCATTAGGAATTCAAGCCAATTTTCACTTTCTTTCTGGAAAGTGAATGATGATGATAATAGTTTTAGTATCTTGTGACATTTTCTCATTGTGGCTATAAGTAGAAAAGAAATATTTCCTCTTGTTTTAAAAGTACTGGTGATTGATTCATTAAGTCTAGAGAGCATTCCCTATGAGCGTGTTATGGCACCAAATTCACACTGTTGGATCCTGAAATTTTTTCTAACTTTGTAAGATATATCAGAAACTCCTCCTAAAAGTGGTTTCCAAATTTCCTTTGGCTAATTTTAACAATAGGAACAGTGGTGCTGAGGTAACATAATATCATGTATTGCTTTGTACTTGATGTCAGTTTTCTTTCAAGTTTCTTCCTTATTAGTTAGCTTAGCTGGCTGGAGTTTTATACGGGTTCAAACTCCTGGTGCAATAATTAGCTTAAGTTCCCTGGACACAGGGTTGACTCTGAACTCCCTCCAGTCTGCTCTACTTTGGTTCAGTGTTTCACAAAGGCCAGGAGAAATAGTCACACAAGCAAAACAGGTGTTTACTGAGAGAACAGCAGGAGAGTTATCTCTAAAAATCTCCATTTCTCACATTTATACTCCTCAAAGAGCTAAATTACTATCTCACACCTCACTGACAACTGATTTTATACATTTCCTCATTAGAGCTAAACTCAGTGGGACAAGCAATCTATAAACAAACTTATAATAAATGACCAATTGGTTTATATAAAATTAAATATGGAAAACGCTAAGATTTCCAATGACCAGAAATAACCCTCTGGAATAAAACCTACTATAATACATTAGGTAAGAGCTTGCCTTCATGAGAAAAATAGCTACTAAAATTATTCTATGGGTCAATATACACTTAACATAAATTTAACATAGACTCTCAGAAAAGTATTGGTGACCTTATAAGCAATAACAAGAAGGAATCTCATTAACTGAAAATACTTAGGTCCTGGAGATCAATTCCAGGAGACACACAGCCAAGCACTGTACCTACAATAGGGACTTCCTTAAGTCAAGAGCTGAATGAGAAATTGAACCTGGGTCTGCTCCACAGAAGTTGCCACTTCTCCTAAGAAAAAAATGAGACTTTTAAAATGATTCCAGGTTATATTAGTTTGTGAGCCAGGTGTCAAGTATTATTTAAATATAATTTGTTTTCCTTAGTTGAACTTCTAAAGAATAAATGGTTTCAGAATTCACCAAGTTAAAAAGGGGGGTGGGGAGTGGGCGGGGAGAGAATGCTTCCACTGGAAGCCAGACAATGTTGTCCTTAAATCTGGCCAAGCTGCCATCTAAAGCTGAGGATATAACCCCGTGGCTGCCACCATATTCCACAAATGAATGGTAGGTTTTGTTGATATAATAAAATTTTAGCTAAGTCTTGGGAAAAGATACTAATTGAGATGCCAGGCCACATTCAGAAAAATTAAGACAATCTCTAATATATTACCTTTAACAGTCATTCTCTTTTCTGCCATTGCTCTTTAAAAATATATATTTTATATATATAATGTATAAATATATATAATTTATATATTTTTATAAATATAAATAATTTATAAATAATGGTGTGACTCAGGGCATTGAGCACTGGCCTGCAAACCAAAGGATCACCAGTTTGATTCCAAGTCAAGACACATGTCTGGGTTGAGGGCCAAGTCTCCAGTAGGGGACACGTAAGAGGCACACATTGATGTTGTTTTCCATCTTTCTCCCTCCCTTACCCTCTGACTAAAAATAAATTATTTTTTAATCTTCACCCCAGGATATGTTTATCTATTTTAGAGAGAGGGGATGAGAAAGAGAGAAAAAGAAGCATCAATGTGAGAGAGAAATATCAATTGGTTGCCTCTTGTATGCATCCCAACAGGGAATCAAACCCACAACCTAGATAGGTATATGCCCTGCCTGGGAATTGAGTCCACAGCCTTTTGGTGTATGGATGATGCTGCAACCAGTGAACCACCTTGCCAGATCTGCATTTTTTTTTTTTTTTGGCAATGCCTTGGTTCTTTCTTCCCCCTTCTTCTCTATGTAGCTTTCCACATTGAAAACCAATACTAGGTAAAATTATGAAGCCTCAATGTTGGCATTTTGTTACCCCAAGTTGCCTCTGTTCCCATGTTAGGGGCTTCCTATGAGTTTCTCTTCATCCCATTCTTTCCCATCCTGGTCCTCACCCTCACATTCCCACTCATTAAAATCTGCAGAAACATATTCACGTCAGATACACCTGAGTGCAAATTCTATTCCGTGTTTACTTTGTTAAAGGATTTCTAAATTTTAAGTTCTTTCTTCTCATTAGAAGATATCTAGAACAGGTCAGAAATAAAGTGGGATTTGGATTAATTTCTTCCCTCTAAAAACAATGTTTTGTTTTCTAGAGGAAGCATAAAATAATAAAAAGAGCAGAGACTTAGTGGTCCCTCAAACCTAAATTTGAACCCTCTCTACAGCTACATATCTCCTTGAAAGGAGGGAATAATAAGTCTACAAAAAGATGATGTTAATATTAATGAGACCATTTGTAAATAGAACAACAGCACTACCTTGTACATGAGGTGCTATACACGTGACTTATCATTATCTGAGCAGCGATGGCCTCTGCTTTCTGTGGAACAGATTGACTGTTAGAGTGAAGTGAAGGGAATGTAGTGGAGTCATAAAATTGAGTGATATTGAGGATTAGAATAGCTGCTGTGAGAAAAGTGGAAGGAAGATGAACAATAACAAGTAAAATGGTACCCAGCAGTGTTCTGATTCAGCTGGTCTGGAGACCTCACGACGTAAGGGGCAGTGTCATGTAGGGTGCCAATGCCCTGGTGTAGGGTCAGAGAGAGCAGACATGGTCCAGAAAGAGTCTGCTTGGTCCAGAGTCTGGGTTATCCCTGTTAAGCCGTCTGAGAGAAATTCTTATCAACCACAATGCAGGCTCAGCCCTCCTCTGGGAAAGAAAAAACAGCTCAGGGTCTGGTCTATGTCAAAGGACCACTAAACATTCATTAAAGATGATCAGGTCTTGGGAAGCCAGATTCCTGACTCAGCGCCCAACTTCTAAACAGGAAACAGAGAAACTTTGTTTGGTTATGACTATGGAAGATTTATGTCCTAGCTCTGGGGTTCTTCTCAAGTTTTCTTTTCTCTTTCTCTTTTAGGTCAAACAAAAAGTATTTGAGACAGGGTGTGAGAAGAACATCATGTGTGGCTGTTTATCCTGGGTTTCCATCACATTTGCACCCTGCATCACCATTTCTGACATGCTATCACTCTTCATCCGAGTCTGGCCATCGTTTTCAGTATTTAGATAGATAATAAGAACAGTTTTTCTGTTAGGTGACCTACAGACACCTAAGCAAGCTATTCTGAAAAAGTCTCAGGATGGCTTAGTTAGTACGTATTTTCTTTAAATGTGCTACTGCCTTCTTTGAAAACTCCACTCCTCCTTTCCCACTGCCCAGTTTGGTAAGATACTGTATGCTCTCTCCCCATATTATCAATAGATTGCAGTGGGTAAGATCCCTGAGCTTCTCAGCAGTTTGAATCCAGGGGTGGAGATTTTTGTTTTGTATTCATACTGCATGGTATTCTCTGAGCTCCTTGCATCTGTGTCATATCACTTAGCAAATTGGGGAAATTCTTTGCCATAGTTTCCTTAAATATTTTTTCTGCCTTGTTCTCTGTATCTTCTGTTTTTGAAATTGCAATTATACACTTGAGACTGTATGATATTACCTTACATATCTTGGCTACTGGCGGGTTGGTTATAGGGGGTTGGTTTTTGCTTGTTTGTATTCTATTTACTCATTTTTCTCTTTGTGTTCTAGTTTGGACAATTTCTACTGACCTATCTTCAAGTTCATGAATTCTTTCATGAGCTTGTCATGACTTCCAATAAGTCTATTAAAAGTATTCTTCCTCTCTGTTACTATGTTTTTTTTATTTTTATAATTTCATTTTATTTTTTCTTACAATTTTCATGCCTCTGAAAAATTACATCTGATCTGCCATGTTGTTCACCTTTATTTAAGTCAGAGTCACAAAACTATGGCCTCCGGGCAAGAGCCAGCCAGTGGCCTGTGTCATATATGCCCTGTGCACTTAGAATGGTCCTTACTTTCATTAAAGGTTTTTAAAAGTTTTTAAGAAGATTTAACAGATATCATACATGGCCCAGAAAACTCAAAATATTTACTATCTGTTCCTTTGGGGAAAAAAGTTCTTCAATCTTTATATCATGAAGTCTTTAACATATTAATCACGATTTTAGGTGCTCTTTAGGAGTTATAGTATCTGCGTCACATCTGATTATGGTCTTGACGATTGTTTTGTTTCTTGGCAGTGTGATACCTTAGCTTATCTCTTTCTTTCAAGAAAGAAAGGTTTAATTTTTTGTTCAAAGTCAGACATTATATTGAAGAGAGTACAGACTATGGTAAACAGTTTTTGTGACTGGATCCAGCATAACTTTCTTTCTGCTCGGTCTTCAGTGCAAGGAATTGGGTTAATCTGGTCAGAATCTGGGCTAGGTTTTAGGTTTGCTGTTGCCACAGTTACCTTCAGTGCACAACAGGCTTGAAACTCTCTTAGTAATACTTTGAGTTTAGGGTAGGAGCTGATACAACAGAGAGTTTTTCTCAATGCTTGCTCCCCTTCACTTCAGGTTTTTCCTTTGCACTGTGTCTCAGAGTGAGTGTCTCTTCATGCTCTTGAAGCTCTCCCAGATGTATTCCAATATTTCTTGTTATCTTTTGCTAGTTGGCTTGACGATTAGAAGAAAGAGTTGCTTAAGTCACAGTCTTCGGCACCAAGCCCCTGGGCTTGGGGGTGTGGCCTTCTCATTGTTCATGTGCTTTCACAAGTATTGTTTTGGCCCAGTACACAGACCTTCCCAGATAGAGGATTTTTTTCCTGTTCCCTTTCCCCAGCTGCAAAGAAATTTCAACAGGACAGTAGGGTTGGGTGACCTTCTCTTCTTACCTTCACTGAATTAAGGCTTTTCTTCCACAAAGGAGATGAAAACGAAGGGTCATGTTCCTCATGTAGAGACTGCTATTCCCAACCCTGAGAACTGCAACATGAGGGACACTTTTCAGGACTCTTTCCATGCTTGTCAGTGAGCACTTGATGGAGTACATGGAGGTGAAGCCTGAGAGAGAGTGCGTGAACCCCTGCTTATTTGCAGCCCCCAATACTCTACACTCTCTTGCCAGCCCATCTGCAGCCCCCAGCAATTCATTAATTAATCCAGATAAAGTCTTCTTAGCAGCATCTGAGTGTTTCTACCCCCAGGATAAGCAAGTATTTACATCCTATCTCACCTAACAGGAGTAGGTCTATTCCTATATGTCATACTGGCCGATTGCCCAGAACCCTCATCTCTCTGTTGAATTCGATAAAAGCAGTGAAGTGGAAATTTTCCTGGCTATATTTTTTGTTGTAGAAAGGATGAGAATAATGCTCTATCCAGCTCTCTACATCCCCAAGTAGAAACTGAAAGTCCAGATACCTCACTTTTTGAGGCTCATCCTGGGACAATGTCACACACTGACCAAGATATCAGACAATAACTAGGGGTCCCCAGAGGTATAGGCAGAGGGCTAGATTAAATGTTGGACAAAAGCATCTGTCTTATTGGAGCCTTTGAGTGAACAATTTCCTCTGATAGCAGGGGTCTGATCATTCAATGAGGTCAGGACAGAACATGGAAAACTTAAGGATAAACTCAGAAAAAGGATCAGGGAAGTTAAAGAAGATGTTAAGAGAGAAGCTGAGATAATGGTTTATGAGACTTTGGCTAAGCAGAGAATTAATACAAAACTGAAGATGGCTCACAGACTTAGGGGAAAATGGAAGAATCATAAACCTAGAGATACGGTAAAGCCAAAGAACAGACTCCTTGGGAGTAAGGAATGAGAGAGCCAGAGATGCTGGTGTGATAAGGAAAGAAATCAGCCTGCTGAAGATCAGTTCTGGACTTGAACAATTCAAAGTGCTTTTGATCTACTTTATGATGTAGAAGTTTCCACATCACCTGAAATACTGAAGAAGACATGGTACCTGGAAGGGAGAAAATGGAAGTCTCTCAGGGATGTTGTAGTGGGTAATACTGTGTTAAGGGAGTTAACAATCCCTTTGGAAAAGCAAGCTTTTACTGTAGATTTCAGAGAGGAGGTAAGGTATGGTACCTTTATAAGTGCCTTCTAACTCCATAGCTCCATAAATCCAGCCCAACTTGCATATTTTAGCTGGGATGGGTAAGTACAAACTGAAAGCTATCTCCTCTATTAACTTCAGCCAGTCTTAACTGAAAAAAATTTTCAGCCTATAGCCTGGCTTTGCCACCCTTCTAGTTTCAAAGAGGTACACAGCTTATTTTCAAAATGACATCAAAATTTCAGGTTTTCTCATAAATGGCTTTATGGCTATGGCCATCTAAAGCATAACCAGAAAAGTTTCTCTTGGTTTTAAGATGTTTGCTTTAAAAACAGATTTTATTTGGAGCTGATTGGCCATTGCCATGAAGTCAAAATGAACATGAACATGGAAAACTCAAATGTAACCCCAAAATTTCATGCTGACATAAACTACAAGGGAATAAAACCACTAGATAAAATTCCTACCCCTTTGCTGGTTTGCTCATTGATGGATACATGTTAATGAACGGTAAAATGGACAGAAGGGCCACAGTGGAAGAATGTCTGGGTAAACAAACCTATAAGCAACCCTATAAGCTTAGATAACGGAATGGTTACAATGAGAAACCCAGATTTAATGTGACTGGTTTTGCTGTTGAAAAGTTATTTTCTCTGTTAACACAACTTAGGCCCAGAAGGACTTTAATCACCCATATCATGCCCTGGCTGGTGTAGCTCAGTGGATTGAGTGTGGGCTGTGAACTAAAGAGTCGCTGGTTCGATTCCCAGTCAGGGCATATGCCTGAGCTGCAGGCCAGGTCCCCAGTGGGGGCCATGTGAGAGGCAACCACACAATGATGTTTCTCTCCCTCTCTTTCTCCTTCCCTTCCCCTCTCTCTAAAAATAAAAAAATAAAATATTTTTAAAGAAAAATCAACCATATCATCTATGGTGTTTTCTTCTGGCATCAAATCAGCCTCCTGGGGTTACCATGGTCAATTTTTGTCCCCCAGGATTACTCAACTGCATATACACAAACCCTGTACCAACACAGACAAAAAAAAAGGTACACTTGTTTTTACATAAATAATGAAGCCAAAAGTGTTAGTCCTTTGCTGTCTTTTCAGTGATCTATCAGTGAACTTTTGCCAAACAGACTGGAGTCAGGTCGAAGATACATTTTTATGCAGAGAAGAATCTCTACGCATAAAAAAATGTGCCACTTTCCTAACTGACAAAGCTAAAAAACAATTATATCTATAAGTTTATTTCTTTGTATGAAACCCAATAGCCTTAAAACTTTTAAAGAAATTCCCTTTTTAATAAAATAAAAAAGAACTGGAGGGGAAAAAAAGAATCAAAGAATGCATCCCCAATAATTGTTGGTTTTAAAAATATTAATTTATGTATTTATAGGATATAAATCTACTCTAAAATATGTTGTGGATACAATAATTTTTAAGTGATATGATAAACATAAAATACATTTTTTTAAAAGTCTTACAAATTTTCATATCTCCATACTACCATTGACTAGTATCTTAACACAGTATATACTTAGAATTTACGTTAGTAATGGCAGTAGAGATAAAGTCAAATCATAAAATTGTTTTATTGAAATTTGTGAATTTTACTGACTTCTTGTCAGATCCTCTTAATATAGCTGACAAAGAGAAATCATTAGAAGTAGAAGTGTGAACCCCACTGTGCTCTTATCATTACCTTCGGCTGGCATTAGTTTTGTCTTGTATTTGAATTTCCTGTGCAAGATATTTTATCAGATACTTGTTCCATAATTGTAGAGGTTAAATTAGTAAATATATAAGTGAAATATACACATAAAATATGTACATAATATAAACAGCAGGATGCAAAAAAAGAACACTTAAGGGGATACTTGAATTACAAGGCATTGCAGTGCACTGGCATTATTCACATGAGGACATCAGTGCCAACTCTCCACGCTGTGGAACTCCTATTCTTTCTACAAAATAGCTTCTACCCCATCTAATAAATAGACCAGTGGTGGGTGAATATCACCTTCAATTCATATGTTAAAATTAGTTGTATAAGTAACAAAGAAAAAATAGATAATTAAACTCCATCAAAATTTAAAGACTGTTGGGCATAAAGGACACTATCAACAAAGTAAAAAGACAACTCACAGAAAATATATACAGATTATATATCTGATAAGGGATTAATATCTAGAATATATAAAAACTCCTACAACTCAACAATGAAAAACAATGACAAAATGGGCAAAAGACTCGAACAGATATTTCTCCGAAGAAGATACACAAATGACCAATGAGCACATAAAAAGTTGTTCAACATCAGCTCTGGCTGGTATGGCTCGATAGATTGAGTGCCAGTCTGCAAACTGGGAAATCGATCAGCAATTCGATTCCCAGTCAGGGCATATGCCTGGGTTGCAGGCTAGGTCCCCAGTAGGTGGGAGAGGCAACCACACACTGATGTTTCTCTCCCTCTCTTGCTCTCTTCCTTGCACTCTAAAAATAAATAAATAAAACTTAAAAAAAACATTCAACATCACTAATCATTATGAAAATGCAAATCAAAACTACAGTGAGATATCACTTCAAACCCATTAGGCTGGCTATCATTAAAAAACAAAAACAGAAAATAATCTGTTAGCAAAGATGTAGAGATATTAAAACATATGCATTGTTGGTGGGTGTGTAAAAATGCTGTGGTCACTATGAAAACTGTTTGTTCCTCCAAAAGTTAAACATAAAATCACCATAAGATCCAGCAATTCTACTTCAAAAAGAAGTGAAAACAAGGACTAAAACAGATACTTGAATGCCAATGTTCACAAAAGCAATATTCACAATAGCCAAAAAAAAAACAGAAACAACCCAAATGTCCATCAATGGATGAGTATATAAATAAATGTGGTATACCCATACAGTGTCCCTAAAAAAATAATGAAATTGTGATACATGCCACAACATAAATGAACCATAAAAACACTGTGCTAAATGGAATAAGTCAGAAATAAAAGGGTAAATATTGTATAAGTCCAATTATATAAGGTACTAGTAGAGGCAAGTTCATAGAGACAGAAAGTAGCATAGAGGTTTCCACGAGCTGAGGGGTGGAGGGAGTGGGGAGTCATGTTTAATGGGCACAGAGTTTCTTTGGGAATGTTGAAGACATTCTGGAAGTGGATAGTAGTGATGGTTGCACAACATTGTGAAAACACATATTGTCAATGAGTTGTATTCAAAAATGGTTAAAATGGTCAGTTATGTTATGGGTCTGAAACCTAATTTGTGCTGTGCTGTGCTCCCCAAACCATGTGCTTGGAGGAAGGCTACATCATCCTAGGGGAAGAGGTACATTGTTTAAATAATTTTGAAAAATGTACAAAGTTATCATATGGGTAATAACCAATAGTTCTTGTTATTACTCCCAAAGTTAAATATCCCAAGGCCAGGTCTAGTAAATTCAGGATTTCATACTAATATTCAATGGTATCTTTCTTGGCATATCTGAAAAAAGCTCAGTTTGTCAGTTGATATACCAGCTTGTTAGCCAAGACACTAAAAATGGTAACAGAGTGAAAGGGAGTGAAAAATGCTAACAGTATTGTTGAATGAGGCAAGGGAGACATAAGTCTCCAAGATACCAGTCAAACTCAAATTAATTCATTCTTTAATTAGTGAAAATGTACCATAAATTGATTTTATGTCAAATAAATGGAGAAACAGGGGGCTAAGAGGTGAAATGAGGTCTCCAAGGTCACATAGATGATTCAGCAGCATGAGATTCTGGATCCCCGAGCAGTTGAGGCTCCCGCCACAGACAATGAGTGTGATAGTCCCCAGGATGAGGAAATGGGCGTGCAGAATCCAGCCCAGTCACGGCTGGGGGTTTGGGTTCTATACAGCAGGATGTCACACCCTCAATATAGATTGTGACATTTGTGACACCTTCATATCAAGTAGTAGAAAGAAATGAATAAACTAAGAAAACCGTGCTTGCTGGTTATCACCACCATGCCATGCCATTTTGTGCAGACTCTTCTGCTTTTCCCAGAACTTTCCACATTATCTGTATTCTGGATCTGCTAAAAGCAATGCATAAACTGTCTTACATATATGTATCATACATTTATGCACTATATATATATGAATATATTTATTTTCTCCCATTTACATAATCTTCCTTTAAAACTAATTTCACCTAGTGAATGTTCTAGAATTTCAAATACTCTACAAAATAAGGAAAATAAAACCAGCCTCCCCTAATAAGCTATCTCTAGCCCATGTTTGATATGGTAACATGTAGATGAAGAAAATGAATTAGGGGGATGAAACAAAACTAAGTAAAAAGATTTTTTTTCCACTTGATTGGTAATTCTCATTCCCTTTCTTCCTCCTCATATATTTAGGTCACTTCCTATTTGAGGTTCCCAGAATTAAATCCAATTGGCTATAAGCTTAACAACGAACAAACATAGGTCAAGTTAAACCAACATGTCATAAGACCAATGTGAAAGGACTGATTACTCTGAAGCAATTTAAAGTAAAAATCTTCACCATTGGGTTAATATTTCATGGCAGCTGAAACTAACCTACCCTCAATGGGTCAAGAGTCATAGTTCCCTCTACTGCCTTTCACATGGATCCGTCTTGTGTGCTCCCTCAAGGAACAGTGCGGAGATGGGACAGTCTTCCAGAGGTCATCTCTTCCTAGGCCCTCCACACGGTTTTCTAAAGAGCTCCAAATATTTTATTCCCCAGTTCTTTAAAACGCGTGGAGCCAGTGTGGTGATTGTCAGGGGATAAGTTTGGGGCGGGGGGGGGAGACAGTAAATGGTAATGGAAAAAATAAAATAAAATAAAAAACATGTGTTGAGCAATTGCTAGCTAAACCTCTGATGTCTGAAGAAGAAAAGTGTTGTAGTTATTGGGTCTTAATTTTATTCTTAAGCAAATCTGTGTTTCAGGTGAGGATGCCCTTAAAGTTGAGTTGGTTTTTGCTTTCTTTATTCTTTCATTGTGACGCCATGTCAGGAAGCTGGCATTAGTAGAAGATCAGGTCACAAGTTAAATGAAGAATTATGTCCATTGTGAACAGAGACGTTTAGACAACAAAATCATCACTTAGTGTCTATATTAGATTTCTTCCTGAATTTAGCCTTTAGGCAATCAGTTTATTAAAGGATTCTAAAAGCATTTGGCCTTTATGTGAATGAGAGAAAGCTCTAAAGAATTTCTAACTACAGTGAAATCATAAGGGTCATAAACCCTTATGCTGTAGCCTTTAATTAATGACCAGTCTACCCAACCAGAATAAAGTGCCAGGATAGCAGGTGTATTTGGGGGAGGTACGTGGCTGCCTGGGGAGCCGCTAGACTAGGCAGCTTTTGGATTGAGAACAGAGAGATCGCAAACCTTTTGCACAGGGGCAGTTTGGCATCCCTTTGACCCATGCATGCCTTAACGGGACTCCTTTGTTTCTTGTAAATTGCACATCTGCATGGTTTTCCTTTCTTCTAAAGGAAAGAACATGTGTCCCATTCTCTCCCTTCCCCCTAACCTGGACTGGACATTATTTGTCCTGAGGCTGAAGGGGAGGGGGGTTATCACAACACATGATCATATTTAATGGTTTCCCAAGTTATTTTTGTGTGTGTGAAATATCCACCTACTTGCCACAGCTAGATTTACTGCATTGCCTGAAAATAATAAATGTAATTGCTTTGGAATCAACATAATATGAGACCAGATTGCCTTAACATTCCTTTTGCTTGAGAGGAACTTAATGTGAATGAGAACCAGCTGTCTGTCTGTCAGCGTGCGCATTTGATCAGTTTTCATAACTGATGACAGATATGGCTCTTTTGGAAAATACTTTAAAGTCACATAATTTTAATGGCCATTTTTTCTCCGACAGATTTAATATCTAAAATGAATCATGTGAAGCACATATATCTTACCTGAAACCAAGAGATAACTGTGTTCTCCAAGTGGTTATCTCCCTGGAATATTTACCCCAAAACTAATGTTTTGTATTTCTTTAATAAATGGGGTAGTATGTTCCTATTCAAAGGAAAAACACAAATGAAGCTTGTGACTTCATAACTTCAGAAATGCTCTCATGTAAAAAGGAGCTTTAGATGGCAAAAAGGGTTCTCTAAGTGTGTATGTGTGTGCGTATATACATATAATTTAATTTTTTGCTTTTATTAGGCATCTACTAATTGTCAGGCTATTGGTCAGACAGTAAAATTTTTTAAAAGAACTAACATTTTGAGGGTCTCCTTTGTGTTAGGATGTCAACAGCCACTTCTTAATTTGTCTTCACAAAAACTCAACCTTGTGAGTTAGGTATTATGACCTGCTTCTTTCCAAAGGGAACAATGAAATTTCGTGCCAGTAGTAACTTTCCCAAGGTCGCAAAACTTTTTAGTTATAAAGTTGAGAGTAGGATCTAGGCATCTTCAAGTCAGTAATAAAACAATTAATGAAAGAGTTCAGCAAGACTGGCAAACACAAACTCATCATACAAAAACTATTAACTATCTATGTACCAGTAGTAATAGTGTAATACAGAAAAATGACTCCATTCATTAGTCACAGTAATGAGAGTGTGATAGACAAATAGAACCATGGAACTAGATTACAACCATATATGTGGACACTTGACATATGAGAGAGGGGTGATCACAATGAAGAAAAGATGGGCTACTAAATTAGTGGTGATTGGAATTATACAATATACTTTATACTATATAAACATTAAAAATATTCCAATGAGATTAAAAACTTAAATGTGAAAAGCAAAACTTTCAAAAAAAATAAAGAAGACTAAATGATGTTAAAGTATGGAAGGAGTTTTTTAAAAAAACACAGAAAATCACAAACGACACATGAAAGATTAATAAATTCATTATATTAAAATTAAGACTTTTTTACAATAAAACACCATACAAATAGGGGAAAAACAAGCCACAGACTGGGAGAAGATATTTGCAACACATATAACTGATAAAAGAATTAGTATCTAGAACATATAAAGGACATATGCAGAAGTCAATAACCAAACATAAAAATGAGCAATTCACCAAACAGGAAATCCAATGGTCACTTAATATGTGAAAATATTTTTAACCACATTAGTAATAAGAAAAGCAATGATATATCATTTTACATTTATTAAACTGACAAGTTTTTAAGTCTGAAAATGCCTGTTATTGGCCAGATGTGATACGGCAAGAATTCTCATTTATGCTGACGGAATTGGAAGAGCCACTTCGGAGCACAACTGGCAATGTCTAGAGAGGTTGACGATGCGCATTGCCTAACACCTAGCCATTTGGCTCCTATTTACGTATCTTTAAAAAACTCTCTAACAGGAATACAAGAAGAAATACAAAATATTAGGTGAAACATTGTTTATGAAAATAAAACAATAATAACACAAATATATTTAAATTTAAAAGGACATATTTTAATATATTTATAAAATGTAACACTATGAAACAGCTAAAATAAACAGACTGAATCTACCTAAATCTAAATAATATAACACTGACTAAAAATAAAATGTGCAAAGCATTAGTATAGTATAAAATAAATATAAATTTCAAAAAACACACAAAAATATGACATTGTTTAAGGAAACAACTAATGGAAACTTGTTTGACTTTGTATAAAATGCATATTAGAAAACAGGAAGCCCTGATTGTTGGAGTGTCCACCGTCCCCACACAAACGGTTCGGGGATCAAATCGCCATCAGGGCCCTATGGGAGGCAACAAATTGATGTTTCTCACATCGATATTTTTCTCTCTCTCTCCCTTCCTCTCCATCTCAAATCAATACGCACTAAAAAAGAAAAGCAACAAAACAATATAGTGCTTTTCTATGAAGAAGGACACACAAGAATGAAATCAGGGAGTTTTGTTAGAAATGGCTTTTCAATATTTTCTTTCAAAAAATCTGAAATGAATATGATGTCAGTGGGTGATAAAAAGAGAGAGAGCGAGAAGAGGTGAAAGACATGATGAAGAGAAGGGATGGACAAAATGAAGTATGAAAAAAAGAGAAAGCAAGAAGGAAGGGAAGAAAGAAAAATATTTAGAGTCTGAAACTCTAGGCCAAATCATTGAGATTCTATCTTCCAGTGAAAAGTCGTTTAAATTAAAATTTTAAAAAAGAAACAGATTATAGGAGAAATTGTAGATTTTGTAAATCCTTACATAA